>JAABKJ010010022.1:0-11068 GCA_011634705.1 Andricus grossulariae
TGGCGGTAATTTGAATCCTCCATTTTTTTAAATAGAAAATTGAATTTTTTTCAAATCTGCTGCTTTCTCTCCAAGTTTTGTGTGCATACGAGAGACACAACCCCAAACACAACCTCTATAGTTGCTTCTGAAAAATGATTGAAAAGTAATGAATATCAAAAACACTTACCACATGTGTACAAAACTATTATTTTGTTGAAAAAGCCATACAAAACAGGACAAATCCGAAACTCATGTACACAGAACTTTGAGAGGAATCAGCTGACGGAAAAATGAGGAATTTGAAGTTGCTACGTCTGCTAGCAAGATGTCTGCACGCCGAGGGTCAAGCAATAATACCAATTCCAGGGAACAAAAGTTTAATTTATTTTATAACAGGGATAAAAATGATTTTTCTCAATAATTGTATGTGAATATTATTTTTTATTTTCAAAAAGCTATTTAATTGAATAATAAAATCTTTACAAATTTTGTATTGATTTTATTATTTAATTGAATAGCTTTCAACAAATAATGTCCAAATACACTTTGTTAAAAAATAATTATTTTTTAAGTTATTAAAAAAATAAAGCTTTGTCCCATGCAATTGGTACTATTGTTTGGCCCTCGGCGTGCAAACTTCTTAGATTTTCACCGCCCTACCCCCTGTAAAAAAAATCAACTCTTTTATAAATGGAATAAAACAATATTTCAGATACGAATTTAAAATTGTCAAATTCATTTATTTTGAACAAAAAAATTACTTTTCTGCTATGATATATGATTTTTGAACAAAATACTTGAATTTTCGGCAATATAATTAAATTTCCAACAAAATTAGCGAATTTTAAACCCAAAAAGACGAATTCTCAACAAAAAAGTATAATAGTTGATATTTCAACCAAAAAAGATGAAATTTCATTTAAAAAAAAAATGAATTTTAAAACCATAAAGACGAATTTTCAACAAATAAAAATTTATCACTCATCAAAAAACAAGTTCACCTAAATTGATGAACCTTCAAGCTAAAAGAAGAATTTTCTGCACAAAAATCGAATTTTCAACTAGAAAATATATGAATTTTGAGAAAAAAATAAATTTTTAACAAAATAGTTCAATTTTCAACCAACGAGATAAACCTTGATTTAAAAAAAAATTACAAAATAGTTCAACTTTTACTCACGCAGTTGAATTTTCAATTGAAAAACATCAGTAAAAAAAAGTAGTTAAGCTTCCAACCAAAGAGCTCAAATTTAAACTAAAAATGTGAATCTTCAACAAAAAACTGATTTCTTGACAAAGTTCTTCAAACGAACTTTTGAGGAAAAACAGTTGAATCCTCAAGCAAAGAAGATTAATTCTCAACCAAACAATAGCATTTTTGTCCAAGAAAGATGAAATTTCTACTAAAACAGATAACATTTTCAAAGAATGAGACAATTTTTACTAAAATAGATGAATTTTTAAATTGAAAAGACAAATTAAAAAAAATAGTTGAATTTTCATCCGAAAAAGATTTCAGTTTGACTTTTCAAACAAATAATAAAATGTATAACTGAAAAGATAATCTTACAGAGGAAGCAATTGCGAAAAAAGAGATATAAATACAAGGCAAATAAATTACTAACGAGAATATTATATCAGGGTTACCACAAAACTTCATTTTGAAATTTCCTTCATTTTTCTCTGACCAATTTTTCTTTTTCCCTGACCATTAATAATTAAAAACCAGAATCTTAAACTTGTAACTTTGTTAACCTAGAATTTTTTATAAGCTGAATAAAACAATTTCAAATCTAAATTGAAAAACTTGTAATTGATTCGGCTTGACAGTTATTTAGAATTATAGAAATTCCCTTTACTTTTGCAAGATTTTTTTTCTAAATCCCTGACTTTTCCTGACCCATAAAATTCCCTGAATTTTTTTTAAATGGTTGGCTAGGTTCGTTTTTCACTCGCAAGGTTTCTGTGACGCGTAAAGTTAAATTCACATTCTGTACAATAATTGCAAGTTATTCGTTTCATTTGCGAATTTCCAAAAATTACGTACACGAATGAAAGAACCCTCTCCCCCTTCCGTAACAAATCGTCACAAAATCGCTCGACCCCTCCCTTCCCCTTGAGCTGTCACGTAATTTAAGTACGTTCCCTAACTAGTAATGAATCCTATGTAAAATATTAATTCCAGGGGTGGGATTCCGATGAATTTGTTCCAAAGATATTTATAAACCTAGATGCGGCACCTCACTAGAGAACCTATAATAAGTTCCAAGAACTAAAAAAATGCCATTGGTTAAAAAGAGACAGAGATATCTCTATTTCTTTTTAACTCATGGCATTTTTTTAGTTCTTAGAACTTATTATAGGTTCGCTAGTAAGGTGTCGCATCAAGGTTTATAATATCTTTGTTTATTCTCATCGATCGAATCTCTCTTTCTATCGTATGATACATGGTCCGTGAAAAAGTAACCAGATTAATAATTTAAAATCGAGGTACTCGACTGATAACATAATTTTTTATTTGATCTGTATCAACAGCGTAGTGGTTCACCGTGCCAAATACATTATAAGCCCAGCATAACCCCACTCCGATGCTGTTTCGAAGTCGAAAATTGAACGAACCTCTCTTTCTATCTCCATACGCTAGAAAAAGAGATCCATCCGATTTCGACATTGTATCGGAGTCCCATTACAGATGCGCAGGGTTGTACGGTTACGCGTAACTCGAAGTGGCATACGTATAATACGTAATTTACGTATTATACGTGAAAAATGTAAAATCGTTAAAAATGGTGGACTTGAAAGGTGGGAGGCGGTGGCGGGTGAGGGAAAGGAGCATAATATAACCTTACTTATTCCGGAATGCATTAATTGCGAGATTAAATGAATTATTTTCTATAAAATTTAAAAAATGAGTAAATCAAAAGATTGCACCCGGGGCAAAAAGCAAAATTTTTGTCAGTTTCCATCTTTAAAATAAAATTTACCTCCTCCCAAAAGAAATTTCTGGGTCTGTTACCTTTAAACATTTTTTAATAAATTAAGAAGCTATCAAGCAAGTCAGTCAGTGTTTTCGGTGTATTAAAGAATGAGGTTATGTTTATTTTCTTAATAAGTACAGTCGCCATCTTAAAAACGTAAATTGCATGTAAAAACCTGGGACGTAAATCACGTAGGTAATTGACATGTAAAAAACTACGTGAATTACCTAAGGTATATTACGTACGCAACCCTGCAGATGCGGCACCTCCCTAGCGAACCTATAATAAGTTTCGAAAACTAATAAAATGGCATTAGTTAAAAAGAGATAGAGATAACTCGATACATATTTCAAACCAATGGCATTTTTCAGTTCTCGGACCTTTTTGTAGGTTCGCTAGTAACGTGTCGCATTATAGCCAAAAACAAGAAGTTTCTCATGTTGAAAAACTGGAAATTTCTTTTAAAAATTTTGCGTGCACTCTTGAGACACTTATTCTTAAATTGTTTTACATATATGTAGAAGATAAAATTCTAAAAATACTGAAGAAATGAGTTAATTTGAAAATTCGCGGGCATAAGGTACTTGTGATCGACAGCGCCCTGAACGGCTGAATCAGAAAACAAGTTCATCAGAAAAAAAAGAGGTTAAAACACGTCACTGCACGTCACCAATTATGTATTTGAGTAAACAGCTGTATAGATTGTTTTAATATTATTCTCTTAATGTTGATCAAGTCATCAGTCGCCGGCACTCACAAATGTTGATGTCCAAAGATCACTATGTCTTCAGGAAATCCAGCCCGTGTCGGAGAAACGTGGAGCTTATGTTAACCTAACCTCTATTTTCCATGAAAAAAAAAATTTAGGTAAATATATCGAATGTTTCTATTTCATATTTAAAGGTCAAGTGGTTTTTAGAAAAGTCTCCAATTTTCCTTAAAGTGTTTTCTAAAGAGTGAAATTTGTCTCGGTGGAAAATATGGCCAATCCTTTTTAGAGAAGATTGAGTGTGAAAGTTTTGGTGTCATTATGGTATATATTTTCAACAATTCTGTTTTTTCATTTCCATATTTTCAGTTAGTAATTATCTAGCGATTGAAGGTAATTGATCACTGGATGATGACCAGATTGAAAGTGAAATTTTATGCTCATTTGAGAGAATCAATTTTATACAAACGATTTTCCAAAAGTGCCAACAGTTTTTGTTTGGAAATTTTCATGCTCCCACCCACCATATTTGTTCGAATTCAAAACAAATTAAAACTCTTTTTTTAACGAAATTGATGTTTAGAATTTTTGCCAATCCCATAAAGTTTAACACATATTTCCGATAAAAAAGACGTTTTTGTCCATTTTTGGACAGAATCGTCAATATTAGGCGCATCGAGTTGTCCCTCAAGGTTTTTCTTCACAATTTGCTGTAGAAATTAAATCAAAAATTATATAATATAAGTCTGTTTTTCCATAAGTCTGTTTTATGGTGTCCCAAAAAAACCCCATAAGTGAAAAATTGCGGTTTGCGAGTTTTTGACGATAATTCTTATTTTTTGCGGTTTGTTTTAGTTTAACTTTTTTCTAATACATAAAATATTACTTTCTATTGATAATCATATGTTTCTAATAATCGTTGAAACCATTTTATATTATTTATAGCAATTTTCTCTAAGAATGGGGGAGTTTACTGGTCCGAGTTCTGCGAAAATTTAAATTTAATAAATGAAAAATATCTTTTTTATACAAATTATTGATAAAAGTTTATGGTTTATTTGTAAAGTAAAGTAAAAGAGTAAGTCATTCATTTTGAAGAGAAAAAATTTAATATTTTAGTTACTGGTCAGTTTTTCTTACGTAGTTCTAAATTTTACAAACGTTGTTTGATACAATTATCTATTTTTTATACAAAATAGTAGATTTTTCAACTAATAAAAATAAATTTTGAACAAAAAATGAAAATTTTCAACTAAAAGAAGTGAATTTTAAACTAAAAAAGAAAATTATTTTCAACCAAAAATGGAATAGTTAAATTTTCTCTTAAAAAAATTAATTTCCAACCAAAAAAAATCGAATCTTTCAATAGAATAGTTAAATTTTCAGCCGTAGAGATGAAATTTCAACTAAAGTAATGAATCTTCCACCAAAAAAATTACTTTTTAACATAGTAGTATAACTTTGAACCAAAAAAAAAGATTTTAATATTGAATAAAAAACAGTTGAATTCAAACAAAAAAGAGGAATTTTAAATAAAATAATTAACTTTTTAAGTTCGAAAATTAATTTTCAAGCAAAAAAAATCAATAAAATAGTTAAATTTTCATCGAAAGAAATGAATTTGCAACTAAAAAAAAAAATTGTACACAAAAATGAAATAGTTTAATGTTCAGTTAAGAAAAAAAAATTTTTGTTCAAAAAAAAGGAGGTTTGAACAAAATACTTAAATTTTCAACTAAAAAAATTCATTTTCAACAGCAACAAAATATTTTTAACAAAGTAGTTCAATTTTTAACCAAAGTAATGAATTTTCAAACAAAATAAATGAATTTGCAAACAAGAGGAAAAATTTTTCTTAAAAAAATCAATTTTCAAGAAAAGAGAAACGATATTTTTAGAAAGTTAGTCAAATTTTCAACAGAAAAATGATTTTTCAAACAAAAAGATTAATTGTCAAGCATAAAGAATTATTTTCAACAAGAAGAGACAATTTTTCAATAAAATACATGAATTTGCATCCAAATGGTTGACTATTACATTTTTTTTTAATTCCTGTTTTTAGGTTGAAAATTCAACTACATTGTTAAAAATTGTTTGTTCTTTTGTTGGAAATTAGTTGTTTTTTTTTAATTAAAAGCTTAACAATTTGGTTGAAGATTCAAATATTTAGTCAAAAGGTGAGCTACTTTGTTGAAAATTCATTTTTTTTTATTTGAAGATTCATCATTTTAGTTGAAAATTAATTTCTTTGACCGAAAATTTATATATTCTGTGGAAAATTTGTTGTTTTTTGTTGTTGAATATTTCACTATTCCATATTTGGTGGAAAATGTATCTTTTTTAGTTGAAAATTCAACTATTTGGTTGAAAATTTGTTTTTTTTTGTCTCGAAAGTAAATCCTCTTGGTTTAAAATTTAATTCTTTCGTTAAAAATTATTTCTTTTTAAATTGAGGATTTAATTTTTTCTGTTGAAAATTGACCTTTTTCGGTGGAATTTAATTATTTTTTATTTAAATCAAAATATTTTTTAGTTAAAATATTAACTATTGCATTTTTTGTTGAAAATTCGTTTTTAGTTTGAAAATTAAACTATGTTGTTGAAAATTGTTTGTTCTTTTGTTATAAATTAGTTGTTTGTTTAACTAAAAGTTACAAAATTTGGTTGAAAATTCAAATATTTAGTACTACTTTGTTAAAAATTCCATTTTTTTTTAGTTGAAGATCCATAATTTTAGTTGAAAATTAATTTCTTTGGCCGAAAAATTATAAATTTTGTAGAAAATTTGTAATTTTTTGCTGTTGAAGTTAAACTACTCCATTTTTGGTAGAAAATGTATCTTCTTTAGTTGAAGATTCAATTATTTGGTTCAAAATTCTATTTTTTCTTATAGAAAAATAATCTGTTTAAATTGAAGATTCATGTTTGTGTGTTGAAAATTGGTCTTCAATTAATTTTTTTAACTGAAAATTTCACAATTTGGCTGAAAATTCAAATATTTAGTCAAAAGATTAACTACTTTGTTAAAAATTCATTTTTTTAGTTGAAAATTCATCATTTCAGTTAAAAATTAATTGGTTTGGTCGAAGTTTGATACATTCTTTTGAAAATTCGTTTTTCTTTAGAAAGTTAATCCTGTTGGTTCAAAATTAAAATATTTCGATGAAAATTTATCTGTTCTAGTTGAGGATTCAAGTTTTTATGTTGAAAATTGGCCTTTTTGTTTAAAGTCAATTGTTTTTGAATTATTAATTAATTTTTATATATTTAATTAATTTTTTCACTGAAAATTTAAGAGTCTGGTTGAAAATTCAACTGGTTGGTTGAAAATTTATGTTATTTATGTAAAATTCGTCTTTTTTAGTAGAAAATTAATCTATTTTCTTAAAAAATTATTAATTTTGTTGAAAATTCATCTTTGTTAGTAGACAATCATTCTTCTTTGTTTAAAATTCGACTATTTGGTTCAAAGTTGATGTATTTTGTTAAGAATTCGTCTCTTTGATAGAAAATTAATCTTCTGGATTAAAAATTCACCTTTCTTTAGTGAAACTTCGTTTTTTAATTTGAATATTCTTTTCTTTTGGTAGAAATTTCATCTTTTTTTTTTGTGTTAAAAATGCAATTCTTTGGTTGAAAATGAATCTGTTTTGGTTGAGTTTTCAACTATTTTGTTGAAAATTCGTCTTTCTTGGGTCGAAAAAATGAATTTTTGCAATAAATTGTTTTTATGTTTTTGTGAACATCAAAGTATTTATTTATTCTGATAAATTTTTAATTAGAAGTTTTTTGTTTGTCTTTTTATTAATGCTAGTATGTATTTTAGTAATTATTATGCAATTTTTAATCAACGCATATATGGTGGAAGTATTTCAAATTAATTTAGAAAAAAAATTATATTTTTCGCATGTTTCGTTTTGAGTGATCATTAATTTAAAAAGCCCTAAATATCAATTTTTCCAAACAAAATATGTGTTCATTTTTTTTGGATTCGAAAAAACTTGGGAGGTGAAAGCATGAAAATTGCAACATATAATTCCAATGCTTTTGTGAAGCAGCTTATTGTAATAATAATTAACTTCTAATTTATACAAGTAGGAACTATAAAACATAAAATAGGATTTCGACTGTAAATATTTTAATCTTTAAATATCGAAGTTTCTTCTAGGTAAATCGCAAGTACTGATCAACACAAGTTTTGTATCCATCGATTTCTACATAGTTATTTAAAAAAAAAATCTCAAAACTGTATTTTTCCGATCTAAGCTTAGATCTTTTGAACCTGGAAAAGACCAGAACTCTGTGGAGCTCAATGGGCACAAAACCTGTGTTGATCCAACGTTATTGCTACCAAGGCTTGAAATGTTGACGAATCTTAATATGTAAATCATCTTCGATTTTCAGAGTCAAAACTAAAAATGACGTCGAATGGTGTACAAAGTCACACCACAGAAGTGAAGGGCGTTGCTTCGTCCTTGAATCCAAGCAGGTTCTCCTCGAAAAACTCGACCCTGAACTCGCCCTTGATGAAGCTCTCTTCCTACTTCCTGGCAGTTCGACCATGGTCTCTCAGCGCTTCTCTGATGCCGACTCTTTTGGGTTCAGTACTCGCCTACCGATCGACAGGATTCGAAAGTTTCAGCTGGATCACCTTCGTGCTGACACTCTGTACAATAATATCAGTTCATGGTGCTGGAAACGTGGTAAACACCTACTTTGACTACATAAAAGGCGTGGACAGTCGCAAAAGTGACGACAGAATATTAGTCGACCAGCTGCTCTCCAAAGACGAGTTAGTGTCCTTGGGAGCCTTACTTTACGCAGCAGGATGTCTAGGTTTCGTTCTCCTAACGACAATCTCTCCTGCGAAGATGGAGCACCTCGCTCTCGTCTACTTTGGAGGTCTCTCCTCATCTTTCCTCTACACCGGAGGAATTGGACTGAAATACATCGCTCTCGGGGACGTACTCATCATAGTCATATTCGGCCCGATTTCGGTCGTCTTTGCCTTCATGGCACAGACCGGATTCATCGTCTGGGGAACCATCTACTTCGCCATTCCCCTGGCTCTCAACACGGAGGCTATTTTGCACAGCAACAATACCAGGGACTTGGAGAGTGACAAAAAAGCCGGAATTGTCACCTTAGCCATTTTGATAGGGCCAACTGCGTCCCACGTTTTATACGCATTTTTATTATTCACTCCCTACATCACTTTCGCCGTCCTCGCTCTGAGGTATTCAATCTCGTTTCTATTGCCACTGGTGACAGTGCCGATTGCTTTTAAAATTGAAAAGCAATTCCGAGATCCGAACACGATACAGAGCGTTCCGAGGCAAACGGCGAGGCTCAATAAATACATGGGAACGCTCTACGTCATTGCCTGTCTCGCCGCGGAGCCACTTCCCTATTTGTAAATTAATTAGCCGAAAAACTGAAGGGAATTCGGAGAGGGAATAACTTTTTAAATTTTGGAATAGGGACACTGTGGGGCTGAACTAATTGGATTTTCCGACTATAATCCTACGGACATTTTAAGACCAAAAACAAGAAATTCATCGGGTCCTTTTTGACAAAAAGTCGATTTTTAGGTCGAAAGTATTTCAAAATTTAACAAATCTAAAAGTTTAATTACAAGGTCTGCATAAGGGATTTGTAAACTGGTTGTGGTAGTCTGTAATCCTATAGACATTTTCAGAGCAAAAACAAAAAATCTGTGAGGCCTTTTAAAAAAAAGTATTTTTATCTTCAAAGGATTTCAAAATAAAAATAAACTCTAAAAATTTAATTACGAGGTCTTTGCATAAGAGATTTTCCAACTGATTATAGTAGTTTGTAATCCCACGGACATTTTAAGACCAAACACAAAAAAAAATCCTTTGAGCCCTTTTTGAGAAAAGTCGTGTTTCATGTTTAAAGTATTACAACGTTTTTTTTAATTTAAATAAAAATTCAATTACAAGGTCAATCCATCGGGTCTATTTTTATTTTGTAAATATTTAAAACTCAAAAAAATTCTAAAAATTGAATTGCAAGATCATTCAAAAAGAGATTTTCCAATTGAATATGGTAGATTGTGATCCCGCGGACATTTTAAGACCAAAACCAAGAAATCGATTTATTCTTTTTTGAAAAAAGTCGAGTTTCATGTTTAAGTTATTGAAAAATAATTTTAAAAATGTAATTGAAGGGCCATTAAATAAGGGATTTTCGAGCTAATTATAGTAGTCTGTAATTCTATGGACATTTTGAGACAAGAAACAATAAAATCTATAAAGTTCTTTTTGAAAAAACTCGACTTTGATGTTGAAAATATTTAAAATTGACAAATATTTATAAATTTTTATTGCAAGGTCATTCATTGCATAATGGATTTTTTAACTGATTATGTTAGTCTGTGATCCTACGGACATTCAAAGACCGGAAAAAATAATATCTAAGGCCCTTTTTGAAAAAACTCGACTTTGATGTTCAAATAATTCAAATTGACAAAAACTTCTAATTTTTATTGCAAGGTCATTCATTGCATAATGGATTTTTTTAAACTGATTATGGTATTCTGTGATCCTACGGACATTCAAAGACCGGAAAAAAAATAATATCTAAGGCCCTTTTTGAAAAAACTCGACTTTGATGTTCAAAATATTTAAAATTGATAAAAATTTATAAATTTTATTGCAAGGTCATTCATTGCAT
Source organism: Andricus grossulariae (assembly GCA_011634705.1). Taxonomy (NCBI): domain Eukaryota; kingdom Metazoa; phylum Arthropoda; class Insecta; order Hymenoptera; family Cynipidae; genus Andricus; species Andricus grossulariae. The sequence continues at coordinate 10,366 of JAABKJ010010022.1, forward strand.
GATGGATTTTTTAAACTGATTATGGTAGTCTGTGATCCTACGGACATTCAAAGACCGGAAAAAAATAATCTATAATGCTCTTTTAACAAAAAAAACTCGATTTTCATGTTCACAATATTTAAAATTTAAAAAAAATCCAATTTCAGTGCAAGGTCATTAAATGTGGATTTTTTTCAGCTGATTATAGGAGTCTGTAATCCTATGGACATTCTGAGACAAGAAGCAATAAAATCTATAAGGTTCTTTTGGAAAAGTCGACTTTGATATTCAAAATATTTAAAATTGACAACAGTTTCTAAATTTTATTGCAAAGTTATTAAATAAGGGATTTTTGAGCTGATTATAGTAGTCTGTAATTCTACGGACATTCTAAGACAAGAAACAATACAATCTATGAGGCCCTTTTTAAAAAAACTCGACTTTCATGTTCACAATATTTAAAATTAAAAAAATAAAATTCAGTGCAAGGTCATTAAATATTGAATTTTCCCAGCTGATTATATGAATCTGTAATCCTACAGATATTCTAAGACAAAAAAAATCGATAAGGCCCGTTTTGAAAAAACTCGACTTTGATGTTCAAAATATCTTAAATTAAAAAAAAAATCAAATGTCAATACAAGGTCATTAAATAAGGGATTTTTGAGCTGATTATAGTAGTCTGTAATTCTACGGACATTCTAAGACAAGAAACAATACAATC
>JAABKJ010010023.1:0-11068 GCA_011634705.1 Andricus grossulariae
AATCTAATTATTAACAACAAATTGTGTCAGAAAATAAAAAATCAACGCATTTTTTTCTAGAGGCACTAAATTAGAGAATATGGGTTTTGTGTGGAAAGCGATTCCTCATTTATTAGTAAAGTAGTCTGTGGAACTTCATGGCGTTTTTGATGAAATGCTCCTCCACGAGATTTTTGTTGATAGTCAATAAATAAACACCTTTGGCAGTCGTAACATATTTTCATCAGCTTATCTATCAATCTTCCCTCTTTACATTTCTCTTCTTAAGAAACCATATCTCGTTATACATCAATCTAATTATTAACAACAAATTGTGTCAGAAAATAAAAAATCAACGCATTTTTTTCTAGAGGCACTAAATTAGAGAGTATGGGGTTTTGTGTGGAAAGTGATTCCTCATTTATTAGTAAAGTAGTATGTGGAACTTCATGGCGCTTCTGATGAAACGCTCTTTGGCGAGTGCCAATAATAGTAAATAAATTAATACCTTTGGTAATTGTAACGTATTTTTTTCAGCTTATTTATCAATCTTCAATCTTTCTATTTCTCTTTTTAGGAAACCACATCTCGTTATTAATCAATCTAATTATTGACAAAAAATCGGGTCAGAAAATAAAAAATCAAAGTATTTTTTTCTAGGAGCACTAAACCAGAGAGTATGGGTTTTTTATGGAAAGTAATCCCTAATTTTTTTAGTAAAGAGGTATGTGGAACTCCATGGCGCTTCTGATTAATACCTCTTTGGCGAGTGCCAATAACAGTAAATGAATCAATATCTTTAGCAGCTGTTACATATTTTTCTCAACTTATCTATCAATCTTTCATAGTTCTATTTCCCTTTTCAGGAAACTAAATCAGAAATTGAAATATCTAAAAAAATCAAAATAATTTTTCTTAGGAGAACTAAAGCAGAGATTATGGCTTTTGTGTGGAAAGTAATCCCACATTTTTTAGTGAAGAGGTCTGTGGAACTCCATGGCGCTTCTGATGAATAGCTCTTTGGCGAGTGACAATAATAGTAAATAAATAAATACCTTTGGCAGTTGTTACGTATTTGTTTTAGCTTATCAATCAATCTTCCATCTTTCGATTTCTCTTTTTAGGAAACCACATATCGTTATTCATCAATCTAATTATTAACAACAAATCGTGTCAGCAAAGTAAAAATCAAAGCATTTTTTTCTAGAGACACTAAACCAGAGAGTATGGGTTTTGTGTGGAAAGTAATCCCTCATTTATTAGTCAAGTAGTCTCTGGAACTCCATGGCGCTTCTGATGAAACGCTATTTGGCGTGTGCCAATAATAGTAAATAAATGAATACCTTTAGCAACTGCTGAATATTTTTCCTAACTTATCTATCAATTTTCCATATTTCTGCTTCTCTTTTCAGGAACAACATCTCGTCAATTATCAATCAAATCATTGGTAAAAAATCGTCTCAGAATTGAAAAAATCTAAAAAATCAAAGTAGTTTTTCCTAGGAGTACTAAAGTAGAATGTATGGTTTTTGTGTAGAAAGTAATCCCTCATTTATTAGTTAAGTGGTCTCTGGAACTCCATGGCGCTTCTGACGAAACGCTCTTTGGCGAGTGCCAATAATAGTAAATATCAATATTTCCTCTTTCTATTTCTCTTTTCAGGAAACCACATCTCGTTCATTATCAATCGGATCATTGGTGACAAATCGTGTCATAAAATAAAAAATAAAAGTGTTTTTTCTTAAGAGCACTAAACAAGTGAGCATGTGTCTTGTTTGGGAAGTAATCCCTACTTTATGAGCTAAGTGGTCTGTGGAACTCAATGGCGCTTCTGATGAATGGATTTTGGCGAGTGCGAATGATAGCGAATAAATAAATATCTCTGGCAGTTTTCAAGTATTTTTATTTATTGTCTATCAATGTTCTCTCTCTCTTTTTTTTCTAGAAAATCACATTGCGTTATTTTTCAATCGAATCATTTATAAATGTGTATATGTATATTCCGTGAATATTCACACGAATTCTACAGAAATTTTAAAGTTTTTTTTCTTAATTCTTCTGAAATCTTCATAAAACACCATGAATTGATCTGAATTCCTGCAAGTCTTTCGTATTCTATGAACTCTTCTGAATTATTCTGAATTCTCTGATAATTTTTGAATTGTCTGCATTTTTATTAATTCTGTGACATATTTTAAATTCTACGAATTCTTTTGTATCATCTAAATTGTTTGAAATTATATAAATTTATTTTGAATTCTGTGAAATATTTTGAAATCTGTGAATTCTTTGGAATTCTTGAAATAATTTGAATACACCTTGGGTTTATTCGAACTCCTTCTTTTGAATATTTTCAATTCACTTACAATCTTTAGAATACACGTTGAATTACTTTAACTTTCTTCGAATATTTTGAATCCTGTAGAGTTCTTCAGAATTGAAAATACTTGAAGGAATTCAAAATAATTCAACGCGTCTTCTAAACATATTGAAAGAATTCAGAAAACTGAAAAAGAATTCAGAAGACTATTTGTATTCAAAATATTTCAGAGAATTCAGGAGTATTCAGATAATACGAAAGAATTGCAGGAATTCAAAATAATTAATGGTGTATTGCAAAGATTTTTAGAGAGTTCAAAAAAACTTCAAAAGAAGTCAAGTGAGTGGTTTCGTAAGGATTAAAAAATTCAGAACAGTGCGAATAATTCAGAAAATTTCATAAGAATTCGGACAATTAAAAAAAAAGAAAATACAAAAGAATTCATAGAATCCAAAATATTTCAGAGAATTGGAAAGAATTCAGACATTTCAAAATGTATAAGAGAATTTAGAATGATTCAGGAGACTTCAAAGAATACAAAAGACTTGAAAAAAGTTAAAACAATTCATGGTGTGTGGTAAAGTTTTCAAGAGAATTAAAAAAATTTTTGATTCTGAAGAATTGGTTTGAATTCTACAGGTTTAAAAATATTCAAAAAAAGTTAAAATAATTCAACGTGTATTATAATGATTTCAGGGTAATTAAAAAACATTTCAGAAAATTCAGTGACACCATGAATTCAGCAAATTAAAAACAGTTTATAGAGTTCAGAAATTTTTTAAAACAATTCAGAGCATTCAGAATAAATCAGGGAATTTAAAATTAAATCTAAAATTACTCTTTTGCGCACACACTCTCATTAGTGACACACAGACTGTCGTCCATCTAACGAATGCTTCCGATTGGTTAATCTTCAATTGCTGATTACTCATTAATTAGTCACTTTACAACAAATTTTTATTATTATTTTCAACTCCATTTTTTATAAGAAATTAAAAAATATAAAAATGTACCTTGAGTACTGGGACACCCTGTATTTATTAATAAAAATTGACTTAATAACTCTTCTTTTACGAGTATTGTTTTTTCGAGCTACAATTTTGATATTGTCAAGTTCAAAATCAAGATGATCAAGATGATCAGGACGACCAGTATTTTGATTTCCTAGTTTATAATATTTTCATGCTAATATATACGAGTTTTTAATATCCTGCCAGTTTCACCAATATACATTTTGTTGTAAAATTTACAATTTATCAGATATACAACTCAAGATAAATTTTCTTTGTTATCTTTGTCTTTATTTTGAAAAAAGGAAAATTATTTAGTGTGGTTGTTCGTGAAATACACATTAATGATGTATTTTTTAAAGAAGATCTAAGACGTTCTGAGGGATTTTCAATATATGAAATAGAAACTTTAAGGACCGTTTATTCAAAGGTTTCGTTCCACTTTTTATTTTCTGAGGAACTACTATATATTTCGAATAGTCTTTCTTTGATTATGCTATTTATTAATTGAAGTGGGTAATTATTTTTTAGCAAGGTTTGTTTTAAATTATTTAAATTTTCTTTTCGGAATTTAATATCAATTAATTTGAAACATTTGACATTTTACATTGACATTGACATTTGACACACACCAGTCCTTCAATTAAACCTAATTTCTAAGCAAATAAATGATGAGAATTGTAATTTGAATAACGTCCTGACCATGCAATTTTTATTATACCAATTTGTGATTATGTTTTCTTCTGGTGTTTTTATGATTAACAAATCAAGGTATGTTATGAAATTATTCGTTCCTTTTTCAATAGTGAATTTAATTCAATCCTCTAAATTTTTGAAAGTATTTATGAACTCATCTATTTTATCCGAGGGAATAATAGCTAGGATCTCATCTATGTATCTTTTGTAAAAAATAAGAGTAAAACTTTAATTATCAAAGGCCCCTTTTTAAGATCGTCCATTACTAAATTTGCTAAAATAGGAGATAATGGAGAGCCCATTGTACATCCTGAAATTTGTTCATAAAATTTATTGTGGAAAGAAAATATTGTATTATATAACACGGTTCTAGTAGCAATTAAAAATTCATTTTTAGTGATTTTTGTTCGGTTTTTATTATTATTTAATTTTTCTTCAATGCAATCTAATGCAAGATCCAATGGAATGCTATCATACATTGATACTATATCAAGTGAAACTATTGTAAAAATGTAGTTATTATATAGTATTGAAGCCTCTATAAATTTTTAAGGTTTCAATCTCAATCCTGATGACATCAATAAAAAAAGAGGACAGATCATGTTATACTTGAACGAAGACTAAATTTTATTATAATTAAAACAATAAAAAAGGAAACCGCAATGTGGATAAACTAAAATTCAACTTCAAAATAGCTATAGTATAAACAATGTGATTGAAATGTTTTATGTATTTATCAACATCACCACAGGTAAAAAACGAAAAATGTTTTCAACAAGCTTTTTAACTATCCATCAAAAAATAGTATATGAAATTAAAATTTATAATTATATTCATTTTTGACTTAGATGGTAATTACTCTTGAAGAAGACTTGCAATGAGTTGGAAACATACGTCGGTATATATGACAAATAAATTATGATTCTTCAACATCTGAATCCATTGCCTTTTTATATGACCGTATGACCAAATTAATTTATTCGTGAAGAATAACTACGTTATAATCGAATTATTGACAACAAATCGTGTCAAAAAATGAATGATCGAATTAGTTTTTCCTAGGAGCACTAAACAAAAGAGTATACATTTTTTTTAAGTAATTCCTACTTTATGTGTTAAGTGGTCTGTGGTACTCAATGGCCCATCTGATGGAAAGTTCTTTGGCGAGTGCCAATGATAGTGAATAAATAAATATCTTTCGCAGTTATAAAGTTTTTTTTTTCTATTTGTACATCAATCTTCTTCCCCTATTTATGTTTCTAGAAAACCACATCTCGTTATTTATCAATCGAATCATTGACAACAAATCATGTCAGAAAATAAAAAATTAAAGTATTTTTACCTAGGAACACTAAACAAGTGGGTATGTGTTTTGTGTGGAAAGTAATTCCCCATTTATTAGTTAAGTGGTCCAGGCTGCTTCATGTCGCTTCTGATGAAAAACTCTTTGACGAATGCCAATGATAGTGAATAAATAAAAATCTTTAGCAGCTACAACCCATTTTATTAAACTTATCTATCAATCTTCCCTTTTTATATTTCTCTTTTCAGGAAAGCACATCGTGTTAATTATATTATCAGTCGAATCATTGACAACAAATCGTGTCAGAAAAAAAATCACGTATTTTTTCCTAGGAGCACTAATCAAGTATGTGTTCTGTGTGGGAATTAATCCCTATGTAATGAGTTACGTGGTCTGTGGAACTTCATGGCCCTTCTGACGAAAAGCTTTTCAATTTTTTGAAAAATCAAATTGAGATTTTGAATTTTTCCTATTTGATGCAAATTGAAACTTAATTACTTCGGAGAATGTAGAGCTTTCAAGAGTAAGACGGGAAAATATTGAGAGCCACTGGGTAAGAGTAAGTAAATACAAACAGGCAGTACCACCCAGTGCCAGAGACCTTTGAACGTCTACCTTATGCACTGTCTTTACGTCTCTGCGGAACAATGAGCACAGAGAATTGGCTAAGTGTTTGATAAACCACCTGTAATATCGACCTTCGCCTTCTCAGATGCAAATACACATATTGTCTCTAAATGGGTACCTAATTGCCCTTCAAAATCGTTCTAGAACATTATTTTAAAAGGGTCAATTATCCCTTCGATATAGTGATTCTAGAGATGATCAGATTATAATTCAATTTGCTTTTTTGTTCAGAAAAATGTAATTTTATTACCACATGGGTGGTGAGCTACGTTCAAGGGCCTCGCTAGTCTAGGCACCAGAAAGTTATAACTGGTTCTTTGATCCGGGCCCTCAATTTGTCTGTCCATCGACGTTAATTCGATGTTTCTATACCATTTTCGAGATCTCTTCCAGTTCAAAATTATACTATCGGTTGAACGATTTAACTTTTTTGATTATTTTTTTGTTGGAAATTCACTTTTTTGATTGAAGATTTAGCTATTTCATTTTTGAATAAAAGTTGATAGTTTTTATTCAAAAGTGCAACTGTTTTTATTGAAGATTATTCTTTTTTATTGACATCAACTATTTGGCTATAAATTAACTTTCATTTCTAAATTTAAAAACTTTCTTAGGACATTTATAGTTTTACCTAAAAAAATGAACTCTTTTGTTGGGAATTCGTCTTTCTTGGATTAAAAAATATATTATACTTTCAAAAAATTTGGGCTTTTGGATGGAAATTAACTTTTTGGTTAATAATTAAGTTTTCAGATGAAAATTCATATTTTTTAGTTCCAAATTCTAGAGAATTCGCCTTTTTGGTTTGCAACTTTAAAAAGTTGGTTACAATTAAATATTAATTTAAATGTTTTGATTCAAAATTAAAATTCTTTCGGGTTGAAATATTAAGTAATGTATTTTTAGTTAACAATTATTATTTTTAATGAGGAAAACAACATTTTTAGATTAAAAGTTCAACCATTTTGTTAAAAATTAATTATTTTGTCAAAGATCCTTATTTAAGTTGAAAATTTAATTATTTTGTTAAAAATTACACTATTTTGTTACAATTTTAGTTAGTCCGTAGAAAATTTAATTTTTTTATTAAAAATTCGTCTTCATTAATATGAAATGTGTGCTTTTAGATTAAAAATTCAACCTCCTTCTAAAAATTTTTCTTTTTGTCTCGAAAATTCAACAATTTGGTTAAATCTACAACCATTTTTTTTTAACCTTAATTATTTCGTTAAAAATTCTACTATTCTGTTAAAATTTAGTTATTTTGTTACAAATTCAATTGCTTTGTTGAAAAATCGTATTTTTAGATAGAAAATTCGTCTTCTTGGATTAAAAATTAAAATCTTTTTTAAAAAATTTAACTTTTTTGCTTTGTTGAAAAGTCATATTTTTTTAAAAATTCAACTGCTTTGTTTTAGTTTCATCTGTTTCAATTGGAAATTCATTTTTGAAATCGAAATTAGTCGTTATTGGTTGGAATTTTCTTCGTGGAAAATTAAAGTGTATTCTATCAAAAATGGTCTTTTTGGCTTTAAGATTCATATATTTGGTTCAAAATGTAATATATTTTGACTTGAAATGTTAAGCCTCTTTTTTCCATTTTGGGAGGTAGTATTTTGGTCTGTCAAGTTTATAAAAATATTGTGTTTTTCTTTGTATTTCATTTAAGGAGTTTATCAAATGGAAAATTTATTTCAAAGTTTTATACGAAAATTTTTTTCTATAAACCATTAGCAAAAAATAATAAATATTTACTTCCAGAAGAACAGTATATGGTTTAATTTATAGACATAGGCTAACAATTTTTTAAAATAAATTTTCTATATATTTCTGTTATATATTTTTAAGGTACAAAAATCGAAAATTTATTTTTATTCTTCTGTTCCAGTATCAAAATTTTAGGTTCATTAAAAATATATTATTCTTCAGCTTCCTTTAGGGAACTTTTCAAATATTTTCAACGGAAAATAATGTTTGTGAGCCTTTTCTAGAATCTATATTATTTCACGGGATAAGACCGTATACATTTTTTGAAGACCGAGTATAAGTTTACGTTTTTAGTCCGATGAATAGCAATAAAAAAAAGCAATAATAAAATTTTTGAATGCCGAATTTGAAATAGGGAATAGGACTTAAAGTACAATCACTAAATGCCAATCACTGCCATTCATTGCTTGAGAAGGAGCCTCGTGATTGGATCGAAAGGAAGTATCGAGAGTGAAAGTCAGAGAGACTGAGTGGCAGGAGAATCTAATTACTTATTTACACCTGCGACGAGGAGTAACTAATCTAATTTATAAGACTGATACAAATTAAGTGAGAAAGGCAAAGTAGTTGACACACAATTTACAGAGAGGGAGAATTAGTGAGTAAACTAGAAAAATATTTTTAAAATGTATTAAATGGGTGAAATAAATCATAAACAGTTTTTGTTTACAAAAAAAAATACTTGAAGTTATGAAAGCTACTTTGTTTATATTATTTTGTAAGTGAACCAGAAGATAAAGGTAGATACGAGAATATGAGACAATAACAAAGAGGATTCTCATATTGATTTACTACATCAACGTCTTGGTAATCACAAAGATAAATCTTGTTTTGATGGAGATTATTGTGAATAAAGATTCTCATGAACCAATAAAAAATTCGTATATGACGGCGAAGAATTCTCATATACCGATCAACATTATTATTGTTGATGAAGATTTTCATACACAGTTGAAGATTTGTCATATGATGATAAAGATTATTGTTATCGAATAAGATTATCGTTGATGAAGATTATTGTCATTAAAGAATTCTTATGTGCAGATGATGATTATTTTTTTCGATTATAATCATTGTCGATGGAGATTCGCAAATACCGAATTCCAATTCTTACATGACGCTGAGGAATTCGCATATGCCGATGAAGATTATGATCATTGTCGATGAAGATTACCGAAGGTTACGATTATTCTCTATTAAGTATCTCATATGCCGACAAAAAAATGTCATATGCCGATAAACAATTCTCGTATGCAGATAAAGATTATTATTTTTGATGAAACCTGCTGTCGTGAGAGATTATTGTCGATCAAGATGTTCATACACTGATGAAGAATTTTTATATGACCATGAAGAATTCTCATACGCCGATGAACGTTATTGTTTTCGATGAAGATCATCGTCGGTGACGATACCTGTCGATGAAGGTTATGAAGGTGGATGACGAATTCTCATATGCAGATTAAGATTATTGGCAATGAAGATTCTCATTCACCAATGAAGAATTCTTGTATGACGCTGAAGAATTCTCAAATGCTGATGAAGATTATTAATGTTGATGAAGCTTTTAGGCAATGAATATTCTCATATAGCGATATAGAATTTTCATATGAGGACACAAAATTCACATATGCTAATGAAAATTATTATTTTTTATGAAGATTATCGTCGACGAAGATTCTCATGTATCGATAAATGACCATGTAGATTATTATTTCGAATGATGATTGCTGTCGACGAACACCGTTATTTTCGATAAAGACTTTCGCTGATGAAGATTCTGTCAATTCATATTTCAAAATACCGATGTAGACTTCTCATATGACGATGAAGAATGCGAATATGCCGATAAAGATTGTTATTTTGGAAGAAGATTCTCAGATATCGATGAATATCATATATTATGACGTTATAGAATTCACATATGCAGATCGAAATGATTATTTTCATTTCACATATGTTAATAAGGGTTACTATTGTTGGTAAAGATTATTGCCGATAAGGAATTCTCATATACCTACAATTTCTAGGTTTCGTGGAAAGTATTCTTTTACTGCAAAGAAGAGGGCACCTGAAAGAATGTATTTCTTTTGTCCTGGAAAACCTGAAAGAGTCCTGAAATTATTTTTTTTCGAAAGAGCACTATGACACTGATGAAGATGATCATTTTCGATAAAGATAATCGTCGATAAAGAGTATTGCCAATGAAGATTTGATCATACCGATGAAGAATTCTTATATAACGCCGAAGAATTCTAATATGCCGACTATCGATAAAGAATGTCGTTGATGAAGAATTCTCATACGCTGATGAAGATTATCATTCTCGATGAAGATGAAGAATTCTTATAGGACAATGAAGAATTCTCTTATTTTCACGAAGATTATTATTGTTGATGAAGAATTCTCATATGCCAATGAATATTATCATCGATAAAGATTATCATATACCAATTAGGAGTTTTCATATGACGACTGCGATTATTATTGTTGATGTAGATTCTCAAATATATAAATAAAGAATTCTTGTATGACAATAAAAAATTCTCATATGCCGATAAACATATTATTGTCAATGAAGAATTCTTATATGACGACGAAGAATTCCAATATGCCGATTATCGATGAAGAATATCATCATTGAAGAATTCTCATATCCTGATGAAGATTATCATGTACCGATTAGGCATTATTATACAACCATAAAGATTATTATTTTCGAAGACGATTCTCATATACCAAAATGAAGAATTCTCATATGGCGGTAAAAATGTGATTAATGTAGATGAAAATTATCGTTGATGAAGGTTATTGTCGATAAGTACTCTCATATATTAATGAAGAATTTTTATATGATCAATAATTTTCATATGTCTATGAAGATTATTATTGTGGATGAAGATTATTGTCAACAAACATTGTTGTCTATGAAGATTCTCATATACCGATGAAGATTGTTATTGTTGATGTATAATTATCAAGGAAGATTATCATAAAACCAATTAGGAATTATCAGATGACGATTAGGATTATTATTGTGGATAAAGATTCTTGTTGATGAGAAGTTCTCATTTGCTGTTGGAGATTACTATCGTTGATGAAGATTCTCACATATACTGATGAATAATTCTTATATGACAGTGCAAATTCTCGTATGCCGATGAACATTATTATTGTCGATGAAGAATTTTTATATGACGATAAAGAATTCTAATATGCCGATTATCGATGAAGAATATCGTCAACTAAGAATTCTCATACCCTGTTGAAGATTATTAGTGTCGATAAGGATTCTCATGTACCGATAAAGAATTCTTATACGTCGGTAAAAATTTGATTAATGTTGATGAAGATTATTGACAATGA
>JAABKJ010010024.1:0-11068 GCA_011634705.1 Andricus grossulariae
TTGGGGTCGTCTTCAAGACGTTGAAGTCTTGCTCCGGCTCATAAGCATAAGCTCGCGCACTAATTACCCTTCCATAAAAAAAAGCGATCGGTTCATTTTCCAACATTTCATTTAAGATTGTACAGGAAATCTTATATGATTACAAAACGCTGTATATTATGACCAGAATTTCCTTTATTGTAGCGAGAAAGTTCCAGTAAACTCAATGTGAATGACACACTTCTTTTCTAAATTTTCAGATGTACAAAGTAGTAGTATGATCAAAGTATAATTCAATTCGTCTATCTGAATTTGATTCGAATTTTCTATAAGATTCCATTTACCCCGTTTTCTCGACATATTTTTCACATCTGTATTAAATTATTTTTATATCACAATTTTAGTTTTAAAGTTCACCAGTAAGAAAAATGTTACTACTTAGCTGAAAGTGGAACTACTTTGTCAAAAATTCATTTGTTTGGTTGATTAATTATTTTAGTTGAAAACACATTTTTTATTTTTGAAAATTTAACTATTTTTCTGAAAATTTGTTTTCGATTTAAATCAATTTTTGAATCATAACATTGAACTATTTTTAGATAAATTAAGATAAATAATATAATTCTGCGGGATTTATTTTTTCATGCGTGATGTACTAGTTATGTGTCACTATTAGATATTTTCCACGTATTTGAGTTCAATATTTGTTACACAAAGGCCACGTATCCTTGTAACGCTGTTATATTAACATTTGAACGCTTTTTCCCATGCAGGCTCTTGTGTTTCTATGGCTTCTCATGTCTCTACAAATTAGTGTATCATTTACATATTCTAACCATCATTGCCGTGGTTCGTCCCTGGGCACACTGCCATTTACTTTACCTTGATACACTTGATTCGTTAGTCCCTGATCTTTCATTATGTCAACAAGCCCAAACCATCTCAAATAATTTCTTTTACATATGTCAAATAGTGTCTCCTTCTTACCACGTGTATCATGCGCAGGAATCTCATGGTAATCGCGTTAATTTATCTATCTAATTCATAATTTATTTTAAATATATGTATTCATCCCGTTACTCTTATCCGATTCATGATAGGTCAGGTCTCGCTACCGTACAGAACAGTCGCTATAAATATAGAATTATATATAGCCCTTTTAGCTTTACTTGATATATTTTTACTTCTGATAATGGGCCCCGCTCTAACGATAACCCTCTTACCCTCTTTTATACGTATATCTAACTTCCCATCTATTTTCAAGTGACTAGTCTATAAGCTACCAAAAAATACACACCTATCAATTTGTTCTATTCGCTCATCGTTCAGAACAATGTTGCATATTATTTTCTCACCCTTTCCTTGAAACACCCTAATTTTTGTTTCATTCACGTTAATTTTCAGGCCCATGTTCTTCATGCCTGTATCTAGTTTGTTCAACATTCTTTGGAAGTCTTGCATTGACTCTGCCATAACAATTTTATCATCTATGAACGCTAACCCACGTACCCTCACTGTTCCGAGATCCACACATTCTTCGTCGAAGAGGGCCATTCTTAGACACTTGTCCATGAATATAATAAATAGTCATGAGGACATAATGCATTCTTGTCTAGCACCTAGCATAATATCCAATCAGTTACTTAGTTTTCCATTACGATTACAGATGCTTTGCTACCAGCATATATTGCTTTTATTGCTTGTAGGAGCGATCCATTGACTCCGTACTCTTTCAGGACTTCTCAAATTTCACTTCTATGCACCTTATCAAATGATTTTTCTATATCAGCAAGTGTGCAGATAACTTTTTTTTGTAACTCTTAAACTTTTTTCTGTGGTCTGTCTTAAGCTGAATATTTGATCCGTGCATGATCTTCTTGCCATTAATCCACTCTGGACTTCCCATATTTCCTTACAGTACTGAACGAGCTGATACCTCTGAAATCATTCAAGTTGCTTCAATCTCCCTTTCCTTGATATATCGATACGATAATCTCTCTTTTCCAGTCATCTGGAACTTCTTTTATCTCGATACATAAATTTATCAATTCGCATAGCCTGCGAGGTATGTAGTCGCCACCGTATTCAAATATTGCAACGTTTGTACTGTATATACCAGAAGCCTCACCATTTTTCAAGTTCTTTAATTATATGCCAAACTTCAGAGGCACAGACAATTGGGTTTTATTACGCAACGTGTTCTATATCGCACTTGTATCCCGTCAGCATCATGTAGCATTTTACTCTTGCTACTTCTCATGCTACTAACTCTGTACTTCTACTTCCTTTCTTACTGATTATCGTCAATTTATAAAACAGGTTCTTGCTCCCTTCGAGATAAATTTGCACTTTTTTCTTTTCTTTTGTTCTGATTTTACCGTTACTTTCCTTGACTAATAGTTTTACCTTCCTCTTTTTGTGTCCGTAATCATTTTCAAGTCTATTTCTCTTCTCATCGCTAAGGCCTGTGACGTTCAACTTTCTGACATACGCCTTTCTCTTTTTTTGGGCGGCTGTTTGGATTGCATAATTCCACCACACAGTGGTCGCGTAAACCCGAAAAGTTATACAAAATTCCAAAACTAAGAAAACTTTCTTGAAACTCAGTACCGTTATGTTTTCCTAGTTAAGGTATTCAAATTCGAGATCAAAATTGTCAAAAATAAAATGGTGGACCAACTTTAAAAAACTGACGTTACTTTCGTGACAAGTAGTCGTCAGGGGGGTTTCGGGGTGAAGGAATTTTAATTTGAGGTTAAATTGTCAAACAAAAAATGGGCGCCACAAAATGACAGACCAAATTTGAAAAAACTGATCGACGGATTTATTTTTTGACGAGTTTGGGCTCATAATGTGCCTAATCACCATGCGCGTACACCTGTCTTCTAAACGTGCCTAAAACGAAAGTCGGAGTTAGCAGCAAAAACATTTTCCATTTTTTCAATCACTACCTCATTGACTTTGTATTTCAATAGGAATCACAGCGGAGCAGTACGGAACTTTATTTAAAGTCATATTTTTTATAAACATGCTTACGGTTTTCTAAAAATTCTGACAAGAAGACTTTGAGGTCACTACTATAACACTTCATGTAATCATAAAATACAACTCGTATTGAGATTTTATCATTACGAACTTCCGAAAACTCTTTCCATATGTTGTCAATAAAAACGCGCACTTAGAACAAAATTTAAAGCACTTGCAACCTAGCGTATAATTTTACGTTTCGACACGTCTCGCGCAAGTATAGGAGCAGGCCATCTTTCGGGCCCTCTCAAAACTCACGTGCGAAAGACAGAGCCCAATCATTCCAGAATTTGATGCAGAGATAAATTGTTCATAGAATACCGTATTTGGTTTTACGCAACGAAATATCTGGTTTTTTTTTAATTTTGTTCAGATTTTCCTACTATTCCGACCACTGTGCACCACGCAACAATAGGAAATACCGGTAAAAGTGTTATCAAACAGTAGCTTCTTACCTTGGCTCCTTGACCTTGGTCTCTGATTTTTTAGTTATCGGTATATCATCCTCATCTGATTACCTTTCGATTTGTGTAAGTTTCATAATTGCATCTTTGCTTAATCTTAACAAAATGGAAGAAAAACTTGAATTTAGAAAATTGGTATGGAAGGATGATCCGTATAATAAGTATGCTGAAGAAGTGTTAGCGTAGAAACTTCAAATAAAAATTTGTTTGCGTCAATTTCAGAGGGAGCAGAAAAATGAGGTCTAATTGCAAAGCCAGTTTGGCGTTCACCAGGTAAAAACCCTTGGCTTCATAGAGATTGTGAAGCTTTCAGAGATAAAATCAGAAATTCGCTGAAAAAATTTAAGGAGTCTAGTTTTTCTGATGAGGATTTTAGCGATCATAAGCAACTGAAAAATCATACCTCAAGCTTCTTGAGTCTAAAAAGAAAAACTTTAAAGCTAATATACTATATAGATTGGTGAATTGTAGCAACCAAATTGTAGAAACAACAACCAATTGTAGCAAGCCAAATCTTGTGAGCTTATAGAAGAGGCAAGAATTCGCCGACTCAATCAAGAAAAAGTGGTAGCAAGTTTTGTATGGATTGATAATTTTCATCCATCATTACATTACACTATTAGCTGTGATTAAGTAAAGTTAAGCTTGCGGTTGTTAAAAAATAAAAAGTCAGTCGGAGAGGATGGAATCTTGAGCGAATTTTATC
Organism: Andricus grossulariae; assembly: GCA_011634705.1. Classification (NCBI taxonomy): domain Eukaryota; kingdom Metazoa; phylum Arthropoda; class Insecta; order Hymenoptera; family Cynipidae; genus Andricus; species Andricus grossulariae. The sequence goes on from JAABKJ010010024.1 coordinate 4,177, forward strand.
AGAATTTGCCTAATATTTGAGTACGATACTTATTCTGCTTATTCGGAAGAGTCTGGGGGAAAGAAGTTCGCCCTTTTTATAGCTAAACTTGAAGAGTACATGATGAACCATACGGCAGAAGGTATTGTGATTGATCACCTTATTGATATTATTATATTGGCCTACGCAGACGATATGGTTGTTCTCGCAAACTCCCCAGCAGATTTGCAATTTAAAATAAAATAATTAGAGCAATACTGTGAAGAAGACTTATTAGTGGCTAATAAAATAAAATCGAAAATCTTTGTTTTTCACATGGACCGTTTAGGAGAATGTACTTTCTATTCTGTGGGTGAACAGCTAGATAAAGTAGATAAGTTAGTTTATCTGAGTACTAATTTTTCACAATCTGGATTATTCATCAGGGAGGTTGATAGGAAAATCAGCTCAGCCAATGTTGCAAGCGGGGCTGTCCTCAGAACCCTGTATTTTGTTAATTTAGACTCCTGGAATGCAAAAACTACTCTCCTTCGTAGCCTAGCATTGAGTGTACTGTACTAAGCTATAACAATTGGAGGGATAAGGTATACTGAGATGGTAGAAAGAGTCCAATCTTCCTTCTGTAAAAGAGTTTTGAATTTCCCTTCACGTACGCCGAACTACAAGTCACGACTAGAAACGGATAAACTGCAATTGGCCTACGATATTTTTCAGCTGTCGCTGGGCTGGTACGAAAAGATGTTGGGTATGGAAGATGGGTGATACACAAAATTCTGCCTTAAACAATCAATTTCCTGGCTAATAAGTCTCTGCGTAACCCTAAATATAATAGGGTACTACAATTAAAGAATTGTTTTTGATCTGAAATTCAGAACATTTATGGCCTACCCTACATTCTGAAACTCTAAAAGAAAATCATGAGAAAATTCTTTTAAATGTCGCTGACAGCTTAAGGTGTTCTGATTATGATAGATTGTTTAAAACTAACAGCTTACAAGTTTTTCCACACAAAAATTTGTTTGCGGGTATATAGCCTTATTTGACAGTCAGTGTGCCCTTTTATATTTCTAGCTTGGTCGTCCAGATTAGACTTTTGGTTTCACCAGAGGTTCTATTCGTCATGATCCTTCCTCAGAGCGAGGGAGGATCTCTATCATCTATTTTTCATTTGCCCAGCCTATTCAGATTCTATGGATCCCATCTTTCAGAATCCTGCGGGCATTTCGTGCCTTCTTATCTCAAGCTCTGTGTGACAACTTTGTAAACTTGTGATATTTGTTATAAAAATTTTACAAATTAGGTCGTTTATTCAAAAATCTTAATGTAAAATACATATTAGCTTATTTGCTACTGCCTACTCTCTGCGAATATGATAAGCGAGGGATATATTTATATTTATGTATTTATTCTGGTGGCGCCAATATTACTTTTTACGTCATAATCGTGTGTTTTCTTCTCATTTGTCATGGCTTCTTGGCCATAAAACAAATTATTTCTGAATAAATGAAATAATAAAAAATATGCTTTGGATATTAATTTAAAGATTCATTATACCAATCAATTTCTAAATCATTTTCTGCATTCCATTTGCGTGATAAAATATTAACCCATCAGTTATAGTAGTTGTAGTCATGATCATAAAAACTCGTCTCGCAATTGTAATTCTCTGTTTATTTACCTTTACTGATTTCGAACGTGTTAGAAGAGAAACAATTTCGTGATTTTCAGAAAACTACAATGATGCTTTGTTATATCTTGCTTTGATTGTATGCGATGCGAGTTTTTATATTTAATAACCATATTTAATAATTCACTTCAAAAATCTTCTCTAAAAAGATGGACGACTAGCCACGATCTTCTTTTAATTACCCACAAATAAGTTTTTTTGTTAACAATGAAAATGTTTCGATTATAAGAATTGAAATTAATTTTTCAATAATGCATATACAGATCTGAATTTTACATGTATAAATTTAGGCCTGAAATTGTCACAATATAAGGGAGTAGGCCCCGAGTCATTGGTCGGAGGGCAAGGAACAAAACTGGAATCTTTTTGACAAATCAGTGTAGAGGTCGCAATTTTACTACGATTAGGAAGTTTTTTTTTCATTAAAACTGATGGAATTATACATGAACCTCTCAATGCCTGGCTGAAAAAAGTATTGTTTCGAAAAGCTATGTAAACAAGAGAAGTGAAAATATGTACTGAGAAATTCTATGAATTCATAATTGATATTTTAAAAATGTATAATTCTCACACTCTCCCATAAAAGAAAATACACTTCAATTACAAAAATACTTTATGTAATTTTCAAAGCTTTAATTTAGATATTTAAATTCTTGCGTCTCTTAATATTTAATCGTTTATTTTCAAAATTAATTAAGAAATAAATAATTAAAAGAATGTGAAATTGTATTTTCAGATCGAAACCCTTGATAGGTATAAAAATTAATTTCATTTGAAAGCGGAAGAATAGAAATAATTGTATTTGAAGCTTTGAAAATCTTATAAGGTTTATTGAATGAATAAAATTTCTGAATAATTGTAGAACTGTTAGTGTTTCGATAATTGAATTGAAATAGAGATAATACAGCAGTTCCAAACTTAATTGTTTATAATTGAGAACATTGAAATTGTTAGTTGAGCAATCATAAATGTTAAGTAAAAGTGTTCAATTTGAAGAATTTTCAATTTCAATGAAAGTTTAGAACCGACAAATTTTCGATCTGTCCTATTTGAAGGTATTTCATTTAAAACGTTCTTAGAATAATTTAATTCTGAGTGCTTACAAATTCAAATTATTCGATTCTGAATACAAGCATCATGAATAGTTATTCAAAAATTTGACCCAGTCACTTCGAAATACACTTTGGATTACAATAAATAATGTATTTTTAAATTCTTACAAAAAAAATTTAAAATTCACAATTGAGTCCTTTGGACTACCTAAAAGTCACAAATATAAAATTTATTATTATTCACGGAATTTTTAAATTTATATGGCGATAGAAAATCTTTTAAGTTAACAATACCATTTTTAATTCGTCAATATTGAAAGCACCAGATTCAATATTGTACATTCCTCATCCTTTTTCATCTCAAAGAAATGGATGGTCTAATCTTGTAGGCTTTTAATTTTTATTCATTGAATTTTTAAAATTTTTCTTGCCTAGAAATTTTTTTAATTTGTGGGAATTCAATCAAATCCTTCAAAACTTTCAGAATACTTTAAAATACCGTAAAATTACGTTCAAAAATTCAAAATCTCCTGAATTCTTTGGAATCTGTTGAAACTTACAACAGCTTGACATCTTTTATATACTTTGAAATTTCGTAAATCCTTTGAAATAATTAGAGTTTCTATAAAATACCTGAAATCTTGTGAATATATTTGAAATATTTTGTAATTTTTGGAAATCCTACAACATTTATTGGCATTCCTTAACATTTGTTGAAATCCCGTGAAATAAGTTGAAATCCTACATTAATGAATAATTCAATTATTTGTGTGTAGTTTCTCTATTTTTTAAATCACTTCTTGCAATATTTTATCATGATTTCATTCAATAGCGAGTTTCTTATAATGAGTTTTCTCGAATCTCGAGAAAATTATAAGAAATTCAATTTTGAAAAATAATTATAGCCTTGTAGTGAAATTCTCATAATATTATTATTTTAGAAGGCTGTAGCGATCATGAAAGTAAGTTTCAAAAGCCGTTGAACAGTTTTTAAATTCTGCAAAAAATGTTGAACCAAAAAAAATTACGATTTCCTGGTATACGCTTGACATTTTTAATGATAGTAAATAAAGATAACCTTTTTCGTGGAAAGAAAAATACACTTTACAAAATACTGTGTTCTCTTAACTCTATTTCATCACCCAAATGTAAATAATCATTATCGTTAATGATGTGAAAATGTCTATTATATAAGCAAGTATGATACGTATGCAAAATCTTCTCAGTCGAAGCTATAGAAGATTTTCAAAAGCAGTTCTGTCAATCGAAAAATATGGAGATTTCTATTTTGTCTGTGCTTCTCACTTTCTTGGTGTCTTTTGATTCTGTTCGTAAGTAAAGTATTATGTACCACCAAAACAAGCGTACAGTAAAATATCTTACATCCAGATATCGACTATATCAAAAAATTTGAATTTCATTTTGAAACAGGCGAAACATATGTTATTATCATTGTGCATCTTTTCTAAAACTTTTGCCAATGTATGTTTGAAAGGTTTCAATTTCATCTTCACGTGTGCCGGTCAACTAAATTTCACTGACATTTTTTTCACATCTGTTATCATTTTTGTAACATATGTTGGAGAAAATTGCAGTGCAAACTATGATTATAAACCTTTTTACAAATCCATATTACAGCTTGAACTGTAATTTGTGCAGGGTTGTTAACATTAAAAAAAAAACTGAAGCCGACTCGAAAACCCGGAAACCCGACTCGGCCCGAAAAACCGAATCGAGTCGAAACTAAATGTACAACTTGTCTCAGTTTAAGGAATGCGACGATCAGGAATGTTGTTCACAGTATTTCGTGCCCTTGTAAAAATTAAATACACCAAACACACGTGCAGTTCAACGATTGAGTTACTCATGTCTCTGCAGAGTTGGACAGTTGGAGAAAGACATACAGTAGGGTGTCCCTTATTCAAGGGCCAACAGAACTTCTGCGGCCTAAAGTACTGGATTTTATATGAAATTCGCATTTACCGTAACATTTCGGCACTTTTCATATATTTGGAGTGCGGAAGCGATTTGAGTGTCAGTAGGTTTTATTCTGAGTTCATCATTTAATCATTTGCTACCTACCTGCCCTACTAACACTCCCTTGCTACCCGAAAACGAATGGGAATACGACGACGGTGGACGCCAGTTTTTTACTATTTACGGTAGGGTGGTTCAAAAGTCCAGAATTCCGGACGAATAGACCACTCATATTTTTTTTAGACATTGAAAAGGAGTTTAAGAGCATATGACACTATATAAGCAATACAGTTTCCGCATGTTTGTGTACACAATAATAAATATTTCTCGCTGAGACTTTGGGAAATGGTAAATATCATGAAAAGGAGGTAAATAGCCTATTTTTCGTTTACATAATATAGAAGAAAGAAGATTTATGTTTTACCGACCTTGTTTTTTTTTTTAATTTCTCAAACAAAAGATAGGCTATTCACCTCCGTATTTATGTTTTCTACAATTTTTTAAAGTTTCACTAAAACATATTTGTTATTGCGGATGCAAAAATGCGAAAACTGAATTGGTAATATCATAAGTATTCATGGCCGCAATAATGATATAAATAACAAACAAAATTCTGTTTGAAAATATATTATACATTTTTCTGTAATATGTTATGCAATTATGTTTGAAAATTACAATTTCTTTCCTTCAGTTTTATATTCATTTCTATTTGGCATAGTATGTACTTTTTTTCAAGGGCGAAATAAGAATAATATTTCTTAATTATTACTCAAGTTTCGTTAGATTTTTAATTCTTGATTAAGGTTTCTATAATAAGATACTGAAGATAAGGTAGGGGTGTGTTCCTGTTCAACCCTTCGAGTGTAGTAGTCATACATATATCGATTTTTTTTACTTTTTTTTTTATTTACATAATTTTTTTATGTCCATTCCAATGGGGGATTTTTTACGAGAAAAATGAATCCATACGAATATGTGTCAGCGACTGGTCTCATCTTGAACCCCTGTGTCTAAACCACTTGAAAAATGGTTGCTCTGCAATTTTCGAGAATGTGACAAGTCATGTGACTCTTCTGTGATCAGATGCTAAGACGTATTTGTTTAACGGGCGAGCTGGACAAGGGTTTGTAGATGTGACCTATCACTCTTCTGTGACCAGTCGCTGACACGTATTTTTTGAAGGACGGACTGGACAAGGGGTTCAAGATGTGACCAATTACTCTACTGTAACCAGTTGCTGTCACGTATTTTTTTAAAGAACACAACATTTTTTAGGGACTGGACTGAAGATATTTGAACAAAACTTGCTTCACATGTCTCTTCGAAATATGATAATGGATAATTGGCAAATTACCTAGTATGGGAAGTCATGAACAACTGATACAAGGGGAGACCGCAAATTGTACATTTTATTTTCGGTTTATAATAATAACTTTTGTAATGCGTATTCTATAGGAAGAACTGACTTTTTCAAAATTTTGTTATATTTTTTCGCGAATAAATTTATTTTCCATGAATGCCATTCGTTTCGTTGTAACTTTTGCTAATTGTATTTGAAACTAGAATTATAAGCGAGGTTTTTTCAAACAAAAATGGTAGTTTTGATTAGAATTGAAAAAACAGAACAGTTACTGAAAGTGACAGTGATTGATAGAAATGATATATATAGCTAAAAGTTTGTCATAAGGACAAACGCAGGATTTTGCCGGGAGCAGGTGCTAATCTTAAAATTGCACTCGCTCCCAGCAAAATCGCGGTAGAAGTTCAGATGTAACCACGTCTCACGACCGTGAGATGGGTGGCCAGTCTGCGACAAATACAATACAATGATCCGACGAAAGTCTCGTGTACACCAGGGACACGGAGCGACCCCAGGACGACCGCCTTCTGCATTTTCCCAGCAAGTCTCTCAGCATTTTCTTGACACGCAGGGATGCATTTCAGGCTATTAACCAGTAAAACCTTGGCATCTCCAAGAGCCCCGATGATGAGGACGATTGGCTTAACAGAATATTCCGGGTATAACCGTCGCAACTCCCTTATATGGTCTTTATACCTCTCTTTCTATTCATTCTCTTTCGCTATGATGTTTTTGTCAGCTGGTGCCGAAAATTCGATAGCGAACATGGTTCGTTTCTCGAAGTCAAGAAGAACTATGTCAGGCCTCGAGTGCGCAACAGAAACAATTGTCGAGAAT
>JAABKJ010010025.1:0-11067 GCA_011634705.1 Andricus grossulariae
AAAAGGTGGTTGAAGTGCAGAAAACAATGTACCAAAGGGAAAAAGCAACAACTTGTGGACCGGCATGTAGAATGCAGGTTACGTTTACGTCGTGTATAGTGGCATAATCGGAATAGTAGAAAAATAGTGCTTAACATAAAAATGAAATTATCTGCAATGATAAAAACATATATAAAAAAGGTAAATGAAGCATTTTCAAAGAAATGTAGTTGAACATGAATAGCTGCCATTATAAGTTGGTTGTCAGTTTTGAAATTCATGTAGCTTTCAAAATACATAAGTAAATGAAAATGATTTCATTTTTAATATGCATTTTAAGTGCATCATCGGCAATATTACCCTTTCGAAATATTAAACAGGGTTTTGGAAATGAAATAAAATAATAGTTACATTCCAAGTACGAATTGTACCGACTGTCACTTTTACCATTTCCAAAGCAGTACTTCTTGGTCGCACTAACCTTTTTTCTGTTTAATAGATTTTCTCCTGCTAAATCAGACATTTTCTTTGGGAAGCGTTTTAACTTCTAATTGTTCAAAATATTTTTTTTTGCTTTAATATTTACTGTAATATACGTCTCAGGGAGACGCTGCGCTTGCGCAGCATCGTTTTCTTGAATGAGAAGGTCTATTGATGGCGATTGGTATCTCTGCCTCTATTACATGTCCGCAATTTTCAAACGGGAAAACTGTATTTTTGCATAAAATTTCGACGTTTTTGCTCTCACTGATTTAATGCTGTTCTTACGAATAGAACAAAAACCACGCATCCTATCAAAATCTGATGCGGAACAAATTTTCAGATAGTTTTTATATGGACAATTTTTGTTTTTTCATATTTTTTAATATATTGCATAGTTTGACCGCAAAATAGAATTTTTTATTTAAAAGCATTCATAGAATTCAAAAAAATTATCGAATTTCAAAAAAAATTTGAGAATACAAAAGAATACATAGAATTCAAAAATATTCAGAGAATTTGAAATTCAGAGAATACAAAAGACTTGGAGAAATTCAACATAATTTAATATGTACTGTAAAGGTTTCAAGAGAATTACAAAAAACTTCAAAAGAATTCAAAGGACCAGAAGTGAATTTTAGGAATTAGTTTGAATTCTACAGAATTAGAAATACTCGAAGGAAGTTAAAATAATTCAACGTGTATTCTAAAGAAAAATATATTTTCTAAGAATCTCGTATCTCAGTTGCCGTGTGAAGTTGCACCATTGATATTCACAACCTGTTGCAAATTTAAAATTACTCTTTTGCGCACACACCCTCATCAGTGGCACATGGACTGTCGTCCATCCAACGTATGCTTCCGATTGGTTAATCTTTAATTGTTAATTACTCATTATTTATTAACTTTACAACAAATTTTTGTGATTATTTTCAACTCCATTTTTTATGCAGAATTCAAAAATATAAAAATGTACCTTGAGTACTGGGACACCCTGTATATAACAATACCCTACAATATTGTCATAACAACTTTTTAAATTGTATGAAATATCAAAAATTCAAATTTTGACTTCACAAAATATAATGAAAAATCAAAAATTCTATTTGGCGGTCAAACTATGGAAAATATAAAAAAAAGATGAGTGAACAAGAATTGTGCGTATAAAAATGGACTAACAATTTGTTTTGGGTCAGATTTTGATAGGATGCTTAGTTTTTGTTTTATTCATAAAAATAGCATTAAATCAGTGAGTCCGAAAACGTCGAAAATTGATGAAATCCGCAAAAGTAGATTTTCATATAAAACCGATACCATCGCATTCAGATGAGAATGTAAAAATACAGTTTTACCGTTTGAAAATTGTTGACATGTAACGGATGGAGAGATACCAATCGCCATCATTAGACCTTCTCATTTAAGAAAACGATGCTGCGGAAGCGCAGCCTCTCCCTGAGACGTATGTTACAGTAGTAAATAATAACCCAAACAAAAAATTCCGAGCAATTAGGAATTAATGCACTTCCCACGAAAAAAAAAAGGTCTGATTTACCAGGAGAAAATCCATTAAAAGTAAAAAAGGTTAGTGCGACCAAGAAGTATTGTTTTGGAAATTGTGAAATTGACAGTTTGTACAAGTCGTACTTGAAATGTAACTATTACTTTATTTCATTTGCAAAACCTTGTTTAATATTTCGAAAGGGTAATATTCCTGATGGTATACTTGAAATGCATATTAAAAATGAAATCATTTGCATTTACTCATGTATTTTGCAAGCTACATGAATTTCAAAACTGACAACCCACTTATAATGGCAGCTAATAATTCATTTTCAACTACATTTCTTTGGAAATGCTTCATCAACCTTTTTTTATATATGTTTTTATCATTACAGATAATTTCATTTTTACGTAAAGCACTATTTTTCTACTATTCCAACTATGCCACTATACACGATGTAAACATAACCTGCATTCTACATGCCGGGCCACAAGTTGTTGCTTTTTCCCTTTCATACATTGTTTTCTGCACTTGAACCACCTTTTCAACTGGCTTGTATTTTCGAGATCTCTACATAATCGACCTTCCTCAAATTTAGGAGGCAGACTTCCCGGAGCGCGAGTAGAGACTCGGGAGCGTGTCGAATTACCCGGAACGAATAACCCTTTCATTGTTATGAGTTGCAGGCCTGTTAAAAAAACTGAAATTATGAAAGCATCGCGTGCTTCAATTTTAATTAGCAGAAATAGTTTACTCATATAATTTCAAGAAAGTGAAAAGAAGATTCATGAAAATCGGATCATATTTGCAGTAATAATATAAATGTTCAAGTGCACACGCTACTATGGTGAAATGCACCGCGGTATGGGAGGAAATGCATTTTTTTCGTTCAAAAGGTCTACAGCCTTCAATTTTACCGCAATCCGCAATTACTTTTTTTCAAATTGAAGGGCGCTAAATTTCCAAGAGCACCTTTGTTAGAGATGCTTGCATTTTCATTTGTTTATTTATTATATCTTTACTTGAAGTATGAGAAAATCGAGATTTTTCACAAAATCATTATTTACTCTTCAATAGCGATTTGCATATAATGAAATCATCTTACATCGACGCAAGAGTATTCCCAGAATGCAAATAATTTGATTATTGTCTGTTTCAATTGTTATTAACAAATGACATTAACAAACAGCCTCATAGTCTTTGTTGACCCAAAATTATGTATATATTCGGAAAAGTGATATATGTTTGATTATTTGTGTTCAAATACAACAGCTGTTGATTTTGTAAGCAAATTAAATAAGTAAATATAAAACTTTGTCCTGGAAAATAATTTTTTTGCACTGAAACTACTTCGAATGTTTGTGAGAGAGATTTGCAGTAACTGTTTCTATGTAAAATTTACAATAAACAGTTGCTATTATTCAATTTAAAATATTACGATTCGTAGGTATTTAACAATATTGTAATTTTTATTGAAAAAAGTTTGTTCTTCCCTGGAAATAGTTTGAATTATCGCGAGAGTCATTGTCAGTAACAATTTCTATAAAATTGTGAAATTTGTGCTTTTTCAAAATCGAATTTTCCTTTATCATTGGAATTGCTGCAGATATTATTGAAAAGAACATAGGTTCAATTATATTTGTTAAAATACAAATCCTAAAGAAATAAAATAAGTAAATACAAAACTGTTGCTTTCCGGACTGCCATGACAGGTGAATATAAATTTGTTGCAGGATGTACGTGTCTTTTGGCCTTAGGTAACCGATTTATTGAGCTGGTAAAATGAATCAATAAATGGCTTTTTTAAATACATGAAAAATACGTGACATGTAAAATTACAAGAATAGATAATAAGAATGATCTATTGTTAATTTTTAAATAGAATTAGTGACAGAAAATCTGTCTCTCAAAAATTTGAAGCAATTTCAGTGCAAGAAAAAGTATTTTGAAGGCCGAAACGCCACACAGTAAAAACGAATACAGTCAAACTCGGAATTAACGTCGATTTTGGGGCTGTCCTTTGACCTGGCCTACCCTAACTGAACCGGATTTAGCTACGTTTTGTCACGCCTTCGTGAACCCCGCACACACCGCGCAGCTCCTGACAAGCCTACCCGTGGCGCGGCGTTAATTCTCGGAGGCGGTCAACACACCCCGCGCAGCACCTGACAAGCCTACCCGCGGCGCGGCGTCAATTCTCGGAATCCGTAAATTCGGGAACGTTGAATCCTTACTGAATTTCGGGTTTACTCTGCCTTAATCGCGCTGGGACATGCGCACGACGCGGTCTTGGTATTCTGCCCCGTTTCTATAATCTGCTCCGCGTTTCAAGTGACATTTTGTCGTAAGTCTCTAAAATTCTCGAACACAACCGGAATTGTATGTGTATCTCAAACTGTATTCAGTTCAAAAGTCACTCGTGAACTTTCTATTTACTGTTTTTCGAAGTCAAGACTGTATTTTCTGCTCATATGTTTAGTGTAAAGTTAGATTTTTGAGGAACGCACATTGTTCTTTGTCCAGATAGTCATCGAAAAGTATGATCACATAGTGGTGTTCACATGCATAAAAAAGTGAGTCTTCGAGATTCTTGATGCAGATAAAGTGTTCTACTTGTGAATTTATAGGAAATCCAAGAGGATTTTATAAAGATTATGTTTATAATTTATGTGATTTTAGTTTAGGGCTCCTGGTTACTGGAGGGTAGGGGGGGAGGTGAAGAGATACATAATTTCAGTACAAACATGCGACTTACTTTCAGCAAGGAGAGTCCCTAATTCAATGTCATCTCAACCTTACACTACCTTTTCAGTATAAATATCGTTTTAATTTCAGGCCTTTACTACCTGCATTTCAGGTCTTTACTACCTTAATTTTAGGTCTTTACTGCCTGAATTTCAGCCTTTTTGTTTGCTTTCTTTAATTATTAAAACAAATTCTTAATTTTAGGTTTCATATGCTTCTTTTTGTTACACCTTAAAATAAATCCAATTTTCGGCTTAAATGAAGTGTTTGTTTGTTCTGTGCACAGTTTTGTATTTACTTATTTCATTTGTTTAGGATTTGTATTTTAACAAATATAATTGAACCTATGTTCGTTTCAATAATATATATATATTATATATTATAGAAATTGTTACTGACAATGACTCTCATGATAATTCAAACTATTTCCAGAGAAGAACAAACTTTTCTCAATAAAAATTACAATATTGTTAAATACCCACGAATCGTAATATTGTAAATTGAATAATAACAACTATTTATTGTAAATTTTACATAGAAACAGTTACTGCAAATATCTCTCACAAACCTTCGAAGCAGTTTCAGCGCAAAAAAATTGTTTTCCTGGACAAAGTTTTATATTTATTTATTCAATTTGTTTACAAAATCAACAACTGTTGTATTTGAACACACATTATCAAACATATATCACTTTTATAAATATCTACATAATTTCAGATAATGAAGGAAGAAACAAATTTCAAATTTTTGTAAAAAATTGTTTACAACATTCACAATTGTTGATGTTTCATAAACATTGTGACTAACAGTCACTCTCACTATAATTCGACGCATATTCATCCGAAAACAAATTTTTTTCAACAAAAATTACACTATGTGGCTCTTTGTTAATGCCATTTTTTTATAACAATGAAAACACACAATAATTAAATTATTTGCATTCTGGGAGTATTCTTGCGTCGATTTGAGATGGTTTCATTAATTGCAAACCGCTATTGAAGAGTAAATAGTGATTTTGTGAAAAATCTTGATTTTCTCATACTTCAAGTGAACATATAATAAATAAACATATGAAAATTCAACAATCTCTGACTGAGGTGCTGTTGGAAATTAAACCCTTTTCAATTAAAAAAAAAGAAGTGCGGATTGGAACAAAATTGAAGGCTGTAGACCTTTTGAACGAAAAAATGCGTTTCCTCCCATAGCGCGGTACATCTTGGCATACTATCGTGTGCACTTCAACATTTCCATTATTACTGCAAAAATTAACCGATTTTCATTAATCTTTTTTTCACTTTCTTAAAATTATATGAATAAACTATTTCTGCTAATTAAAGGTGGATCACGCATTGCTTTCATAATTTAAGTTTTTTGAACCGGCCTGCATCTCATGACAATGAAAGGGTGATTCGTTTCGGGTAATTCGACGCGCTCCCGAGTCTCCGCTCGCGCTCCGGGTAGTGCGGCCAGCAACTGGAATTCCGCTTTAAAACGCTGAAAAATCCCTTACAGCCTGCGAATAGCGTACGGTGTAAGGAGGCTCAATGTGTTCTAGGTACTGAGTGTGTGCATGACACGCTCTGCACCTATCGCTGGAAACTTTTTGACGCGAAGTGCGGTCACGATATACCAAGGTGGAAATGACACCTTCCTGGTGAGCGAAAATGAAACTCTCTGTACCTGACTTAAGTCCTGATGATTTGAGGAAAGCAAAAGTTTGCTCCTTCGACAAGGCTGATCGTCCACATTTCTGTGAAAGTTTCCATGAATTTTCTCATCGCGGAGCTGTTAGGGACATTTTTTAACCACTGCTTTCTTTACTTGGGCTTTTAGAATTAAGGCATCTAAATGGGGTAATGCACTTTTCGCAATTCTGATGCTAAAATTCAGGCCCAGTGTCTCGGCCGCCTGCTCTGCGACTTTGTAAAGAAATGCTCCTTTGCCAATCATCTCATGTTCGCTGACCAATTTTAGGAGAGGATCTCTTCCATTTGCATACACCTTGTTTAAGACCGACAATTTGGAAGACCAAATCTGTCGAAGAAGACTCTTGTATCTAATTCAGAGAGACACCTTCATTGATGTTACATCTTGAATGCGGCTTTGAGGCACGCCCAGGTATGTATAGGTGTCTCCAGTGTCAATATGTCTGATAACACTCATATCCATATGCTCAGGGTCCCTGTGAACGTTAGGCAGGAAAGTATATGTATATTATGTTCCTGTTTCAAGAATTTGGGGAGGGGGGGGGTCAACCCCTGGTCATCCCCCTGCCTGGCTACGGCCTTGATTTCCAGAGAAGATAGTGAATCTAGTTTTCCAAAGGCGCCGCACCATAAACTGAACATTTGATGGTCCAGAGGTTGAATTCCTCCGAGATATCCTCACGAACAGAGGCATCCATTTCAGCCAGATCTTGAGGCTCAGGAGAAACCTGGATGTGAATGTTCCTCCTTGTCCTGAAATCGCAAAAGGTTATCAAGTGCATTCAGAGTGAATATAATTAATTCGCACCGTACAGAAACAAAATCTTAACCCATGCTCAATCCGTAGTTAAAGAGTCGTGGCGGGACTTCTTATGGAACTTATGTTTGACGCTGCGTTCGCAGAAAACACTGTAAAAAATTTCTTGGGGAATTTTCCCCAAAATTGTGTTGACGCTAATTTTCACACATTTTGTGGAATTTTCCCCAAAGTTTAGTAGGGAAAATTTCCCAAACATTCGTGTGGAATATTTACCAATGAGTGGCGAATTTTCCCCAAGATTTGATGCGGAAAATTCCCTATGCTATTGTGAAATAGAACCTGAAATTTCGGGAATGTTCCCCGCATTTATGTAGGGAAAATTCCCCAAAATTTATGGAACATTGCCTAAAATTTCTTGAATATTGGCACTCATTCGATAGAGAAATCTCCCTGAACTTTTCTGGAATATTAACCAAAAAGTAGTGAATTTTCCCCAAAATTTTATGGGGAATATTCCTCATGTTATTCATCAATAGCTTAAAATTTCGGGGGCAATGCTAACATAAAAAGCCCTGAAGGAAGCGCCTGGTTCATCATCATGTTCTTGATCACGGCTGCCTTTGTGCCAGGTAAGTATGCTTTGCTTCGCGTGGACTGCTTTCCTAAACACTCGACGCGTCATTTCTGTTTCGAGAGAGGTGACACGTCGCGCCCTGGTGAAGTTCTCATGAGTTACCAGCTCAGAGCGGCAAACAAACTATATCGTGGTGCATAGTATACTACACTTAACTGATTAATAAAAAACTTTTTTTGTAGATTTTGATTACTATTGTAAGAAAAATTTTATTTTTCATACAAAATCATCAACTTAATAATTATTCATTAAAAATCGAAAGAAATTTATAAAAATTTGAAGTTTTGTATGCCATACTGTTCAAAAATCTACAATTTTCTATAATTTTCTATGAAAACGACGAAAAGAAATCTTTGAGATGACCATAACATTAATAAATCTTTTTTTCAAAAAAATGTGTAAAATTATTCAAAATATTGTGCTAGTTTGCCAAATATTTTAGAGCAAAATATCTTCCTGAACATACGGTAATACTTCAAGGAGTTTTTAGAAAATTTACCTGATCTGCGTGGAAATCAACAATTATTTTTGTAACGATTCTCTACATTCAGCAGAAATCATTCAATTCCCCAAATTGTAGAAAATATTTCCAGACTTTGGTATAAATTACCCTAAGCTTCGGGAAATTTTCCCAAAAATTGAAGGTATTATCTAATTTCCTAAATTTTAGGGAATTTCCCCCAATTTTTGAATGAATTATAAGAACTTTCAGGGACATTTCCACAAATCTTGGGGAAAATGATTTTCCCGAACGAAAATGTGGATTTTTCCCCACTAAAAAGTGGGGAAAATTCCCGAAATTTTTTACATTTTAGCGTTCTTATGTAAACAATTTTTGCCGGTATATAAAAGGGATTTTTCTTACATCACGTTCTTATTGTTATGTAAAGCATTTGTTATTCAATATCTAACTAAATGTTTTTGAATATATAAAGGTGTTTATCGGGTACGGTGCGTGTACATTTGGATGAACCCAATAAGTTTCTTTACATCTTTTTTTTCGCTGAGGCATATATCCGTGTTTATTGGCTCCATGACATTTGCTCCTAATTTTCTTCGCCTCTGTACTTTACATCCTCAAGTAGAGCAAAGTAAAATTTCTATAATTGTTCGCTGGAGCTATGTAAAGAGGTTGTGTTCTTGTGTAAACAATTTTTGCATATATATAAAAGGTATTTTCCAAAATGAATACCAAATAGTAATTTTCAGTTGTAAATTGGCATTCACGTACCTTACATCACGTTCTTATTGTTATCTAAAGCATTTGTTATTTAATATCTAATTAAATGTTTGTAAATATATAAAGGTGTTTATCGGGTACGATGCGAGTACATTTGGATGGACACAATAAGTTCCTTTATAACTTTTTTTCGCTGAGGTATATATTCGTGCTTATTGGGTCCATGACATTTGATCCTAATTTTCTTTGCCTCTGTACTTTACATCCTCAAGTGGAGCAGAGGTAAATTTCTATAATTGTTCTCTGAAGCTATGTAAAGAGATCGCTCTCTCATGTAAACAATTTTTGCTCATATATAAAAGGGATTTTCTAAATACGAATACCAAATAGTAATTTTAGTTGTAAATTGGCATTCACGTACCTTACATCACGTTCTTATTGTTATGTAAAGCATTTCTTATTCAATATCTAATTAAATATGTTTTTAAATATATAAAGGTGTTTATCGGGTACGGTGTGAGTACATTTGGATGGAACCAATAAGTTCCTTTAAATCTTTTTTTCGCTGAGGTATATATCCGTGTTTATTGGGTCCATGACATTTGATCCTAATTTTCTTTGCCTCTGTACTTTACGTCCTCAAGTGGAGCATAGGTAAATTTCTATAATTGTTCGATGAAGCTATGTAAAGAGGTCGCGTTCTTATTATGTAAACAATGTTGGCTGATATATAAAAGGGATTTTCTGCAAATGAATACCAAATAGTGATTTTCATTTGTAAATTGCACTGAAAAAAAGGATTACTTGTACCAAGTGAATTTTACTTGGCTGAAGTAAGTGCAAGTCCTGATTATTTTCAAAGAAATATTTATTTGAGGCAAATAAATATATGCACTTTGAATGAAAAAAAGAATTTCTTTCAGCCAGACAAATGTTAATAGGATTAAGTTAACATTGTTTGATTCAAAAATACGACCTATTGGTCGGAGGGAAATATTTCTTTGAATCAAAGAAATATTAATTGAAGACAAAAATATACATTTTAAACCAAATAAATGACTCATTGTTCCAAATGAATGTGCCATGAATGGGAATGAATATTTCTTTGAAATGAGGAAATGTGAATTGATGGAAAGAAATATATTTTAAAGTCAAGCAAATATTTTATAGGCTCAAAAAATTATTTCTTCACATCAAATTTTTTAATATTTGAATCAAAAAAATATACCACTGATTCAAAACAATATTTCTTTGGCCTAAACCATGCGCGCACTGAAAGAAATAATTCGACGATACACGCATAATTCTGGTTATTCCAACCACAATGTATTGCTCGCTCAGCTACAGCCATACGGTTTGCGTATTTTACCCATACCATAATTGCTGAAGCAATATTACTGCTTGAGTCATATGTTTCAATAGATATTTCCAGATATAAGATGGCTGTAGTAAAACGAATTTGTACGGCTGCGTCGGAAAGAATTTGGTTGGGGTAAATCGACCATACGCAGGACTGTCTCAGCTGCTTCTCTCGTTGAGGAGATCTAAGCATACCGTTCGGATGGTATAATGTTATGTATGTCTGATATACAATGCTAATGAGGGTGCATCCTCCATACTGCAGTACAGTTAAAATTGATTTCAAAATTCGATTTTTTGGTACTTTCGTTATTAGTAGTAATATAAAACTATAATTTCGTTGAGAAGTATTTTTCATAGATATAATATTAGTTTACAAATAATAATATAATATATTGATTGAAAGAAATTCACTTTTGGATTATAAATTGAATTTATTTCGATTTAATAATTATAATATTATATATTTGTGAAAAATAGTTTCCAATGAAATTATAGTCTCATGATATTAATCATAACCTAAACATCCTGACGTATTTGCATACACAAAATTCAAATATTATTCTTAAGATACAAAAATGAAAGGCAAATAAATGTTAAATACAAAATTTATTTAGCAATTGTTAACAGAATAACACAAGTATGGAGCAGAGTATATTGTAAGGAAAATTTAGAACTACCCGAACGGCACCAGATTCTCTGATCGAATCAGAAAATCCTAAC
>JAABKJ010010026.1:0-11066 GCA_011634705.1 Andricus grossulariae
GTTGAAAACTTTATATTTCTGCCAGCGAATCTTCCATTCTTTCGTTGTCAAAACTGTTTTCTGCATAATTTTTCTTTATATACATATGTGACGTCAATACACGTCAAGTTTCAAAATTTTAGTAAGTGCACTATCTCTATAATAAAATAGATTTATTTAATGCAAAGTAGAATTAAAATTGTTAAGTAATAGCGGTGGTATAAACAAAGTCACATTTGCCCCACCGGTGGGCGCTGCCCCTCCTTACCCTATGTATATGTCACAGGCAAAGACCGATGTGCCGTCACACTGCAGTCTGCTTGGTCCCTCCGCGATTTGACTGAGCGGTGTCAGGCAAAGTTCGAAGTACATAAGTGTCTCACTTCGGACTCTGCCTGGTCAAACCGCGAAGTGTCCGACAGCTCAGGCAAAGTCCGGAGTAAAAATAAAACCTTTGGGGTTTACTTTTCCCGCTCGGAGTAGGCTGGCTCGGAAATTTACAATTCAAAATAGCCTCCATGTCGCAATTGTGAACGGATTTCAAAGTTTTTTTGATTAGAAATGATCAGCATTAAATTTCTAAGAAAATGTATGGAGTATATTTGGCAATTTTTGTTTCAATATAATTATTTATTCAACGCAAGTTTTTTCTCTATAAATATCAAACAATATACTCGATATGTATCCTATTTAACCTAGATGTACTTAGAAAACATAAATAATTCATTTTTAATATTTGCATTGTTTTTTAGTGTAAATTATTTCCGAATTCAAGCCTTTCCAGGAAAAGGCGATTATTTAAAGCGAATTTACAGACCATGAATTCCATACAAGTCCCCAGTCTATTCTTTGTAATAATTAGATTATTAATAACAATAATTGTTTATTGTTGATTTATTCGATGGAAAATTATTAAATATATGTGTAAAATGCTCTCTATCAAAAAGATTAACTGTAAAATTTCATAGATAAAGAAAAAAAAACTATAATATTTATTGTATAAACCAACTTTTCAGTAAGAAAGAGCCAGTAATAGGTGTTTCGTTCATAAAATTTTTTATTAACATTCAAAATATTAATTTATTAAAATCGAAAATAACTTTTTAGATGATGCCACTAAGATTTAGTATGGCAAATAAAAAATCTGTCTTTGATTAAATTAGGCAAATTGAATATCTTGTTTTAAAATAGTTCATAAAAACAATGATTTTAATTATTGATAGTTTTTAGACACCGAATATCATTTTTAAAAACTAATTCTTAGCAATTACACTTCAAAACAAAATTTACTTTTAGTGTCGCATTAGTTTTGTCACTAATGGCAAATTTATCTCCCCACTCCCTCCAACCGCCCTTTTATTTAGGTACTGATGCATACTTAGTTATCCTCAAAACGTCAATATTTTAATATAGTTCTTGATGTGGTCGTGGTAGTTTGGAAGATTTTTGAATAGAAGTTCTTGATCTGATGCTGGAAGTATTTTAAAAGTAAATCTTTAATCTTGACAGGATGCGAAATATTTTTCGTGTGATAGCGAAATATTTGACGCGATTCATCAAGCGATTCTTGGATGTGGTCACACTGGTCACGGTGGACGAGATCGCACGGAGGAATCTGTGAGTGAAAAATATTTAAACATAACCAGAGACTCAATCAAATTATACCTTATTTATTTATATTTACAATTATGTGTGATCTGTGAAAAAACCCGGACTCTTCCAAAAAACGGTTCAGTGGTGAAGCCTCTATTGTTTAAAGAAATCTTAGATTATTTTTTAAACAATGATACTAAGGTTTAGTGAAAAATAGAAAATCTGTCTTTGAGTGAAATAGCCAAATTGAACATTTTAAATGTTAATAACAAATTTTATAAACGAAACACCTATTACTGGCTCTTTCTTACTGACAAGTCAAACCAAATTTTTTTACAGTCTATCATTTATGATAGAACTTTTCCTGTAAGATATATAATATAATTCACAGCACAGTAGGCCAGGAACCTCCAAAAGTGGCCAAAATTCAATTGTACGTCGAATTTGTCTGAAACTTTAGTCTTTTTGGGTCTTTGATTTCGAATTCGACGTCCAAAATTACAAATTTAAAATGGTGGATCCAATATAGCGGTCAAAATTGCGAAATTTTTATATAATTTTCTGAAACTTGATATAAGGGAGTTTTTGGGGTCGTTAATTTTGAATTTGACGTCAAAAAATCCCAATTCCAAATGTCGGATTTAATGTAACATTCATATTATCCAAATATTGTCCAAGTTTATGTCTTCATAAAAATAAAGTACCCCGATTCGTGAGAAGCAAGGGGACTCAGGATAAACAAGCAACGCTACAATAAGGGGTCTGAAATCTAACTGCAGCCTGCACCACAATTATTTTTGTGGGACGCTTGCAGGGTTTCTACTAGAAAAATTATTTAAGTTTTAATTTCATCTTCAGCATTTTGCAGTCATTGACCTTTAAAAACTCCATGTATAAAATTACATGCAATTCCGAACAAGACTCCAGGGACCACCTTCTACCAAGTTTTAAACAAATCTTGACAAAATTTTGATAATATGAGTGGCATATTGGATCAGCCATTTTGAATTTGTAATTTTTACCGTAAAACTCGAAATCAGCGACCTCAAAATCTCCCTTATACCAAGTTTCAGACAAGCATATGAAAATTTAGCAATTTTCTCCACCATATTTGATCCGCCATATTGAATTTATAATTTTGGACGTCAAATTCGAAATCAACGTGGTCAAAAACTGCTTTATACCCATTTCCAGACAAATATGTCAGAAATTTGACATTTAGTCCGCCATATTGGATCCACCATTTTGAATTTATAATTCTTGACGTCAAATTTCAATTCGTGGCCCACTGTGCGGCCCACATTGTGGCAAGGCGCATGCCGAAGTATTACAAAAAATCTGCTTCGCACTTGATTTTGTCCAAAATGCGAACTTTTCTACTATAAAATGTATTTTATATTTATTTCTGCACCTCGGTCCAGGACTGCTTATTCAGATATTGCAAAATAATGTACAAATTTTATTTTTCATGATGACTTCAATATTCTTTCTTTATTCTGCATTAATTTTTATTCTCAGCTATCCTGAAAAATGTATCATTTCAAAAAATAAATTATTATAGGGATCAGAACAGAAAAATGAAAATACTATTCAAAGAATGCATAGATGAAATCAAAGCGGAAGAAGAATATATTAATTTTCTTCGTATCTTATGTCGTTTTTCCAAAAAATATTTTATTTTTATTTTTAATGTTATTTTTTATGATTGAAACAAAAACTACGCGTCTCATCAACAGATTAACAATTACAAATTTGTAGTTCTTTTTGGGGTGAACAACTTTTGTCTCTTATTTTTTTTCGTATGTTGTATAGTTTTTCCAAAAGTTTAATTTTTTTATGTTTAATGTCACTTTTTGCGATTAAAAAAAAATACGCGTCCTAGAAAAAAATTATTAATGCAAAATTTATAACTCTTTTTTGGACATGCGACTTTGGTCTCCCGAGTCGAAATTTTAGCCCTCTTTCAGACCTTTAAATTGTAGGACTTCATAGGACTTAGCAGGGCTCGTAGAGGTCTCAATTTGTATTAGATTAAGCCCTCTTTTAGTCCTCCAAAGTGGCACAAAAGTCCATTGTTCCTACATTCAGGGCTAAAAAAAGGCCTGATTTAATAAAAATGTAGCCCTCTATAGGTCCTCCTAAGTCCTCTTTTTAGGCCCTGCAGTAGCCCTCCAAATCCTCTAGACGAAATGTGACGTCGCATGACCATTTACCCCAGGACAAACACATGTACACCTAAAGTATAGGGATGCATTTTATAATCTGATTATATTTTCATTGCAAGTAATATTGTTTCTTTACGACAATTTTTAGAATAAACTTTATTATTCAGAGATTATATTGATCACCTTCGAAATTCTTTTTATGAGTTCACTAATTGTCACAATTGCTTTTAATGGGTGTCAATTGAAAATAGTTGTAAAAAAGCAATGCTGTTTTCAATGGAAATATAATCAGACTATAAAATTAGCCCCATACTTTTGGTGTCCGCCTGTTTGTCCAGGAGTGAAAGGTCATCTTCTCGTGTGAAGTTACTTCTCACCTTAATAGATTTCGAGCTCTTTACCTGAAAAACTGTTCTCGATTACTATTTTCTAGGAAACATAAGGGCAATTGAAACTACAGTTTTTGCCATTATAAATTATATTATTATGAACAAAAAAATTTGAAGTGTACAACAACAAAGTACAATATGAGTGAAAAGTATACTTTAATCCGCGCAAATGAAATTTGAATAAATAAATGCTTATCATAAAATTTGCATTGTAAAGAAAATTGCAAAATTCTATAAAAAATTATTCAGATTTTGTTTGAAGCACACTTGTTTATGTGCTTCTTTAACGCTGGCTTGTCAAAGGTGCCATTATTTATGAAATAAAAAATGAATTAGGTTGGAATTTTCAGATAATTTTCAAGAAGGACTTTTTTATTATTCCCATAAAAAAAACTCTTCAGAACCTACATCATTGAACATTACTGTGATTCACAATAATGAAAACAGTTATGGTATATCAGGCAGAGCTATAAAGTTGGTTTCTCTGAAATTCGAAAAAAGTCAATACAAATTTCAAATTCGTTAATATCTTCTGTTCTGTTTTTTATGGGAAAAACACTTATGGAAAATTATTTATTAGCATATTAACAAATTAAGTAAATACACTAATTATAATTAATATATAATTAAATAGAATAAATAAATTATATAAATACGAGAAAAGCACATAGGTTGTCAGGACGTAAGCGAATCAAAAGAGGGCCTCGAGGTCCAATGGGATTCAAAAGAGGACGTAGAGGGCTAAGCAGGACTAAAGGAGGCCTTAAATCGAATCATGCACGGCTAAAGTAAGGCCAAAATTTCGACTCGGGGAGTGTGAAGCATGCGATACGTGATGAGAATGTGTTCGTTCAAGCCGAAGAAGCTTTAACAAAAGAAAATTCACAATCACCAAATTACTGTTGTCGATGCTTCGACCTTTGGTTTTGAAAAGTCTGTGCATAAATGTGGGAGAAATACAAAGACCGAGCTCGTAACGCGAGGTAAGTACATTATCGAGCGCGATGCGCGATAACAAAAGTACGCGCACCCTAGGCGTGCTCAAATTTGCGAGCGAAGCGAGCCGCCCACTCAACGCGCGATGATTTATAATAACATTTACAACATGGAAGGGGTTGAGAAGGAACTTCACATCTACAAAAATGTCAACCTAATTCCGATTCGACCAAAATATAAATTACCGTATCAAATTGTTTTAGAATGACCTCAATAGCATTAAGTTTTACATAGTTTTAAGGTTGTTGAATAGTATTAAGCGTTCGCACAACTCATGAGTTTTTTATAAACATTTTTTGCTCAAATTAATACAAGTTCTTAGAACAATTCTACAATAAACCATCAAAGCTTGAAAAACGCAGTAATTTATAGAGGGAAATCTAGGGTGATCAGGCATCCTTCTTTTTCGCGTTTTTTATTGCGTGGACCTAAATTTTGTTCACAATCTTGCAATTCCAAGATTTGTGATTTCTTCACGGCGAACAAAAACATTTAGTCCTATTCGGAAGTTTTGAAAATAGCGCAATATTTCTTTGTCATTCATGGGCATAACGCCAATTGCGAACGTATTTTTTCTCTTATAAGTACTCAGTGGAGTGATGAACGTAATCGAATGTCACTTGCGACTGTTAAAAATATTATAACTGTTCAATTTAACTTTAAAACCCTGCCATGTCTCGAATTTCACCAATATTAAAAGAAGGCAATTATAAAAAAAAATAGGAAGTTCTGAAAAGTATATATAATAATTTACATATTATATTACTATACTGTTTAAATAAAAATGTTGATCTCGAAATAGTTATTTATATTATAATTATTTATAATATTATATTATTTGAATATTTATTGTTATTTGTATCATTAACTCAAATATGAGAGTAATAACCTTTTTCAATTTTCAAATAGCGCGTCAAATTGGACAAGGGGTGGGGGAACTTAATGGTGGGAGGTAGTGACGAATGGGGTCCTTCTTTTCCTATCAAGCCATCTGGTCACCTTGGGAAAATCTCGCATCGCGAAATATGTATCTTAATTATATATTTCTCATAATTTAAAGATGTACCATCTATGTATCGCAATTTATGAACAATAAAGATCTTTTGAAATGTAAAAAAATGCGTGCAGTTCAGGCAGTCATTCGTGTGTTCACTCAGGTATAAATTAGTGAATACAAACTTCTCAAGATGGCACTGCGTTGATAAAATGCAGCGCCATCTTCAAAAAGTTCATCTGGGATATGCTGACTAAGGCCCGATCAGTTCCTGACTAGAACTTTTTGGCCCTTTTATCATAATCCGGACCCAACTAAGGCTTTGCTAAAATATAAGATTGAAACCAAACTAGCCGTACATAGTTTTTCTAGTCACAAAGAATGGAAAAATCTTAGCAGTACCCTAAAGGGTCCTGACTAGAACGTATTACTCCAGTTGTTCTATAGTGAGATTGTGGCAACTGCCCTAATTGAAATGGGGACAAATAGGGCGATTTCTACATATACATATCCCTTGCGCCATTATAGTCGTGGTGCAAATAGCCACTTAGTAAAAAATGTGTACCTTAAACTACTTTAAACTTTAAACTACTTTAAACTTTAATCGAGACGTCGATTTGAGAGTTTCGGATTTGTTTTTATTGCAAAAAATACTATCGGAATACTTATTTTATCCCTAAAAATGAAGTCGACAATAAAGATAATGCACACATTCTATACTGAGTAAGACCGTGGCTACGTGTACTGAAATTTCGGTACCAATAGTGAGATCTAGAAAAGCGGCTATTTGTTTCGAAATTTCGGTGCAAATAGTCGAATTTTTTCGGTACGTGTAGAAACTTCCATTTGGCCAATACCTTTTTAGGACTTAAGGCTTTAAGATTCTTATAATTATAATCATTTCGATAAATCAGAACTCCATTTTATTCGAGATTATTCCCAATGACGTAATATGAGACATCGATTGAATTGATACTTCTTCGTCTTTGACATGATGAATGATCATCATTAAATTAAAAAAATTTCCCAAAGGTTACGTAACATTTGAAGTAAACAAATTTATTACATAAAATTAAATATTTCAGCACAAAAATTGGGTTTGGTATGGCAGTAATAGTGCAGATATTATTATCATTAGCATTATCGCGAAGTTGTAATTATAGCTTCCACATGAAGCCGACGTGGTAAACATGAATCCGCAATTGGACAATGGATCGAAAAACATGTATACAATAGCCTCTGGTTGTATTATAATTTTAACTTTCGAACGGCGTTTGCGATAAATATAGACCTTTCCTTCATTACGCTGGCAAACGCAGCAAAAATTTAAAAACATTTTCGAAAGTAGAACAAACTGTCTTTCATTTTTCGTTTCCTCTTCTTCTTTTTTTATCCATAATTTTATATTTTATGTTGCTCGAGCGAAGTATCGTATGAAATTTAGTGCTGAATAAAAGAAATTTGGCATTTACACTCATTACAAAATAAATCTCTATACTGAAACTATAAAATGTTGTCATTCTTCGAATTTCGAAAGAAAGCCATTAATTTTTATTTTGCAAAATAATTGAGGAATATTCAGTCGTCAAAAACTAGTACGGAGTAGTTAATTATTACGCAATTATTACGCGGATATTACGGCGCTATTGAAGAGTATCGCAGCAATATAATTCACAAAAACAATGGAATAGGTCAATATCAGAGGAGGAAATCAGACTCAAATAACTAGTCATAAATTAAAATTAAAATTTTAGTAATCTTCATACGTTGAGTTTATTTTGTAAATGAATTTCAACATCATTTTTTTAGCCTATAGCGAAAGATTACTAAATGTGAAAGATTTTGAATTACATAAATTCGATAAACATTTCATAAACATGTCATAAACAATCGAAAATGTAGTGTATTAGTATTGGAAAAATGTATAGACAATTTAGAAGTGTTAAAAAATTTCTTGTTTGCACAATTTTTAAATTTTCCTGAGTTTCAATTTTTATCAATTATTTCTTAAGAGATAATTCATGTTTAATTTCCCCCTGTTTTCAGTAAAAATGGTTAAATAAATAGAAGAATTTTTTTCGTGTACCTGAAAACGACCTAGTGACAAAAATGCACTAGAAATAAAATTGCTGAGACCTACGAATCGAAATTGGAAATACAGCGAATTTAAAAAATTTTTATTTTGGTTTGCTATAGATATAATAAGTATCCAAAATTCGGGGCCCCTCAATTCTTTTGACTGCAACTCGCTCATAAAAATCTCTGAATTATTCAATAAAAAGAATCTGAAGGAATCTGAAGTATCTGAAGTCTTCCGAATTCAGCGATATAATCACTTTTATCCTAAATAATTTTGGCCGATATTTAGAGGGTCAAACATACATAAAAAACAAGGCTTTTCGGTCTCCTTTTTCAAGCGTCGACTTTCACATTTTCCCAGAACGAGGTCAACGTTAGGAAAAATCTGAAAAAATTCCCAGATATTTTTACAAAATTCTTTAATGCAATACATTTTTCAAAATATCTTGAGAAAAAATGAAGATAGAAAGCCTTTTAATGGCTCCACATGCGCAGTTTTGTGATTCGCGTGCTGTTCAATAATTAAATTTATGATAAAATAGCTCTAACGTAAGAAGTATCATTTAAAATATTTCTAAACCTAATCAGTCTTGGCACGTGGAAGCACAGCAGGAAAAGTGGTAGAAGAAAAGTAACCTCTTTATGACAATAGTAACTCCAGAAGCAAGCTAACTCCGGTCAATAGATGAAACTTAAGGAAGCAAGGCCGCCTCAACGTCGATATAATTCACATAGCCCTGTGTTCACTCTGTGAATTGTCACACATTCGGCATTCGCAGAATGCCGAGAAAAAGTTCGCCGAATACCTTAGTAGGGTGGGGGTCGTCTACTTTAGGCGAATGTTCGGTATTTGTGGTATCCATCACTTGCCGAGCTTCCAATGCGGGCACTAAGGCGAGCAAGTAAAGTTTCGAACGGCCATCCACATATTCGGGGTTATTCGGCGAACATTTTTGGTGGGTAAGTACGTACAGCGCAACCTTCGAATAAGACCGCGCTAGGGCTTGTAGGGGAATATAATTTCGAGAAATGAGCTACCCCCACCCGCGATCCGAAATCACCAAGAAAAATTCTCGGCGCAACCTCCGAAAAGGACCGCTTGCACTCGATGAATTTCACGTGCAAAGTGTGGCCACCTGACATAGATCTTTTTCGTAGGCTCGCCCCCGATTCTATGATGCGCGCAGTAGTGGGGGCAACTTTCGAACGAAGATTCGGAGAAGCCGTCTTATTCGGAGAGGGCTTATTCAGAGGTTGCACTGTATTACTATTTATATATTGTTTAATTATTTGTGATTTATTGTTAATTAATAAATAAACTAAAGAATAAATCATTTATAAACAATAATGACTTATAACGAAATAATAAACTTCATTTAATTTTTCATTACTTTTGGATAACGTAATTACTTCGTATAGTTTCTGAAGAACTTTGTACGAAAGTAACGGAAAATTGTATTTTAATATTACTTGTTCATAAATAATTAAACTAAACAATAAATAATTTATGAAAGATAACATATCATGACGAAATAATAAAATTTAATTAATTTTCAATTACTTTTGCATAACGTAATAACTTCGTATAATTTACTTGAAAAATAAATTTTGTATTTTGTATTACATTTTTTTTTTCTCGTTCAAATTCTAATTTACCTAAGATTTTTTCCTGCTTGACTAAAAAATCTTTTTTGGTTGAAAATTAAATAATTTTTTTGAAAATTCTTCTTTTTGGTTTTAAAATTCATTTCCTTTGTTGGAAATTTCATCTTTTTTGTTTGAAAATTTAACTGATTGGTTGGAGATACATTTTTTTGTAGAAAATTTGTTTTTATAAAATCAGAAAAATACGTACAGCCTAAATTCCGTTAAAAATTAAAATATTTCGTCCTTGAGCGAGTTTTAATGATTTCATAAAATGTAGAACATGTTTAAGCAAAATTTTGCAATTTTGCAAGATTACAAAATGTGGGCGAAAATTCGAGTAATTTTAAAAGATATTTAGAAATTTTGAAAAGATTTAAAAATAATTTATAGCTTGAAAAGATGTAAAATAATGTAGAACAAAAAACTTTATAACTAATAAACACTGCCGCATATTAACTATAATATCTGTTATCTGAATTCTCTTCCATATTTCTTCCTACTCTCGACTACTGCAGACAACTATGAAACAGAGAAGAGCGAATATTCGCTGTTTCCAAAACTGCTCGGAATCAAGCAATGTACGCGTTTCTGGAAACCTGTGCTCGGGTATTCTCGCCACTCGGCGAACATTTGAGGATTAAGTGCTCGATTTTTTCTACCAGTTGTCCTGCTATGCCTTACATGCGCCAACACTGATTAAAATCAGAAATATTCAAAATAATATTTCTTGTGTAAGAATGATTTTATCATATATGTAATTATCGAACAGCACTCGAATCATAAAACTGCGCAAGTGCGCAAGTGGAGCCATTAAGAGGCTTTCTATCTTCATTGTTTTTCAGCATAAGGTATTTGTAAATAAATCCCCGTGAAAAATAAATCATTAAATATTTCAAATGTTTGACAAATGTATTGCATTAAAGAATGTTGAAAGAATATCTGGGAATTTTTTCAGATATTTCCTAACGTTGACCTCGTTCTGGGAAAAGGTGAAAGTCGACGCTTGAAAAAGGAGGCAGAAAAACCTTGTTTTTTGTATGTTTAGCCCTCTAAAAATATGCCACAATTTTTTGAGGATGAGAGTTGTAACGGATTTTATTCTTACATTTATAAATTTCTTTTCTTTCTTTTTTTTAAAATTAATTACACAGCTCCACAAAAAAAATCGAGAAAATTACCCCTGGAGTCTGACTATGTCTATCATATGTTTTCGGGGTCGCTGAA
>JAABKJ010010027.1:0-11066 GCA_011634705.1 Andricus grossulariae
GCTAAAGAGTTGAATTTTCTACCAAAATATTCGAGTTTTTAACATGAAAATACGAATTTTCAACTAAACAAGACGAATTTTTAACAAAAAAGATAATTTTAAACCAAATAGTGGAATATTCTATTCAGAAGTTTAAACTTTTGCCCGAAAATATGAATTTTCAACCCAAAAAGACGAATTTTAAAAAAAAATGGGTGATTTTCTAACAAACTTATTGAATTTTTAACACAATGTTAGTTCTAAACCAAGTAGTTGAATTTTCTATCAAAACAGTGGAATTTTCTACCCTAAAAGACGATTTTTCAACCGAAAAGGGTGATTTTTGTATAAATTATTGAATTTTCAACCAAAAGTTAATTCTAAATTAAATAGTTGAATTGTCAACAAAATAGTTGAATTTTCATTAAAATAGTAGAATTTTTATCAAAACAGTTGAATTTTCAACCAAAAAATAAGAATTTTTAAGAAAAAAGTTAATTTTAATCCAAATATTTGAATTGATCCACCAAATAGTTTAATTTTAAAACCAAAAAAGCGATTTTTCTACTAAGCAGTTTACTTTTCAACCCGAAAATGTGAATTTTGAACAAAAAGTTTAATTTTGAAAAGGAAAAAGGAAAAAGGAAAAAGTAAAGCCATATAGGAGAATAATGATTATTATTATTTCTTATAATGATAATTACTTCGTAATAATTTAAAGACATATTCTAATATTCAGCTTTCCAACTTTCTGAATTATACAATAGGTTTTAATTCAAAGGAATTCTTTGTATACTTTGTGTTTTTGAAGAATTTCTTAATTCCTTATGAAATAATGTATGACGAAAAAATACCGATTGTCTTTTATTTCCTAATTTACATCCTGGTTGCAAAAGCGTTGTATTGGAGACAATTTAAACACTACACACGTCAACATTCTCTAAAAATACGAGAATTAAGGAGGCTTTTCACGAAAATAGGAAAATTAATTCTTATAAATAAAATTAATGAAGGTACTAATATTAATTTCAAATTAAAATACTTCAAATTCCTAATATTTTAAGTAAAAATAGTACATCATTTTCAACCAAGAAGATTCATTTTCTATAAAAAAGACGAATTTCCAACCAAAGAAATGTATTTTCGACCAAAATTATGAATCGTCAGATAAAAAAAAACGGTTTTTTTTTTTAATAAAGTAGTTAAACTTTCAATCAACTAGTATAATAAATGAATTTTCAACCCGTACTTTTCAACGCATTAGTTAAATTTTAAACCAAAGAGATGAATTTTAAACCAAGATAAAATTTTCAGTCAAGCAAGGACAAAAAAATGTTAACCAATTGTTTAATTTCCAAGCATTTGAATTTTCAACCCAATATAGTCAACCATATCAACCATATAGTTGAATTTTCTACCAAAATACTGGAACTTTCAACCCAAAAAGACTAATTTTTAACCAAAAAGGGTGATTTATGAACAAGCTTATTGAATTTTCAACAAAAAGTTGAATTTTCTACCAAAATATTCGAGTTTTTAACATGAAAACATGAATTTTCAACCATATAAATGAATTTTCTACAAAACAGTTGAATTTTCAACCAAATAAATGAATTTTCAACAAAATAGTTGAATTTTCAACCAAGTACTTGAGTTTTCAGAAAAGCAGTTCAAATGTCAAATCAAAAAGAATAATTTTTTTATATATTTTGTTGAAATGTTAAGAAAAAAGTTTATTTCAAACTAAATAGTTGAATTTTCTACCAAAGAGTTGGAATTTCCAACCCAAAAAGACGAATTTTTAACAAAACAGTTAAATTTTCAACGAAAAAGACGAATTTTCAACAAAAATGTTAATTTTAATACAAATTGTTGAATTTTTCACTAAAATACTGGAACTTTCAACCCAAAAAGACTAATTTTCAACCAAAAAGGGTGATTTTTTTAACAAACTTATTGCACTTTGAACAAAAAGTTAAGTTTAAACTAAAAATTTGAAATTTCTACCAAAATATTCCAATTTTTAATATGAAAATACAAATTTTCAACCCAAAAAGACTAATTTTTAACAAACAAAGATAATTTTAAACCAAATAGTGGAATTTTCTACCAAAATAGTGGAATTTTCAACCCAGAAAAACGAGTTTTTAACAAAAGAGTTGAATTTCCGACCAAAAAAGACGAATTTTCAACAAAAATATTAATTTTAATCCAAATTGTTGAATTTTTTACCAAAGCAGTGACAATATCAACCCAAAAAGACGAATTTCCAACCAAAAAAGACGAATTTTCAACAAAATAAAGTTAATTTTAAACCAAATAGTTGAATTTTCTACCAAGATAGTGGAATTTTCAATAAAACAGTTAAATTTTCAACCAAGTAGTTGAATTTTCTACCAAGCAGGTTAAATTTCAACCCGAAAATATGAATTTCCATATAAATATTTGAATTTATCAACCAAATAATTGAATTTTCAAACTAAAAAGGCGAATGTTCCACTAAGTGGTTTACTTTTCAACCCAAAAATATGAATTTTCAACAAAAATTTTTATTTTAAAAAGGAAAAATTAAGGTCCTGTAGCAGAATAATGATTATTATTATCTCTGATAATGATCATTTCTTCGTAATAATTTAAAGAAATATTCTAATATACCTCTTGTATTTAATTAAATAATATTCAGCTTTCCAAATTTCTAAATTATACAACAGGTTTGAATTCAAAGGAATTTTTTGTATACTGTGTGTTTTTGAAGAGTCTCTTAATTCCTTGTGAAATAATGTATGTCGAAAAAAAAATTCCGTTTGTCTTTTATCGCCTAATTTTTATTTCCTGGTTGCAAATACGTCTTACTGAAGGCAATTTAAAGAAGATACGCAGGTTAAAATTCTCTAAAAACAGAAGATTTAAAAAAGTTTTTCATGAAAATAGGGAAACAATTATTTCAAATAAAATTAATGTAGGTACTAATATTAAATTAAAATTAAAACCCTTCGAATTTTTAATGTTTTAAGTAAAAAAATATTACATTTTCAACAAAATAGATGAATTCTTTAACAAATAGTTAAATTTTGTAACCAAGAAGGTTTATTTTCTACCAAAAAGATGAATTTCTAACCAAAGAAATGATTTTTCTTCTAAAATGATGAATCTTCAACCAAAAAAATAGTTTTTTAATTAAGTAGTTAAACCTTTAATCAACTAGTTAAATTTTAAACTAAATAGATGAATCTTGAACCAAGATAAAATTTTCAGTCAAGAAAGGGAAAAAAATGTTAACCAATTGTTTGGTTTCCATGGCAGTATCTCCAGGTGTTTTTTTCATTTAAAAAAAAGCCATTTTTTAAACAATTATTTTTCGATAAGATAGGATATGACTTATCGTTTTATTTATAATAAAGGCTCAATATTCAAATATAATGCTGCATGTCATAGCATCTAGGAGTGAACGTGGAGGGGGTAAAAACAATGTTTAAAATAACTTTTTTTTATTATTGAAATTTTTTCCCAATTATGATACCTTACGGTACGTTATGTTTCAGTAAGTAACTTTTATTTTTTCCATTATTGTTAAATAAATTCCTAAAAATTATAAACACTATAATTGACTCAAAAATGAAGAAAAAAACACCTGGAGATAGTGCCGAGATGAATATATGGGTGTCTTCACTTTTTCGGTAGGACTTATAGTTTTATTTATTATAAAGGCTCAATATTCAAATATATATGCTGCATGTCATATCATCAAGGAGTGAACGTGGAGGGGGTAAAAACAATGTTTAAAATAACTTTTTTCATCATTGAAATTTTTTTCCCAATTATGATACCTGAGGGTACGTTATATGATATATATATTGTATCAAATGTTAATTTCAATCCAAAAAGTTGAATTTTTTACCAAAATAGTAGAAGTTTCAACCCAAAAGTCGAATTTTTAACCAAAAAAGACGAATTTGTAACAAAAAAGTTAATTTTAAATCAAATATTTGAATTTTTTACCAAAATAGTTTAATTTTCAACCCAAAAAGATGAATTTTCAAGAAAACTCTTCATTTTTCAACAAAACAGTTGAATCTTCAATCAAATAGCAGTTTAAACTTGAACCCGAAAATGTGAATTTTCATCCAAATATTTGAGTTTTTAAACCAAAAAGACGAATTTTCTACTAAACCGTTTACTTTCCAAACCGAAAATATGAATTTTTATGCAAAAGCTTAATTTTAAAAAGGAAAAATTTAAGTCATATAGCAGAATAATGATTATTATCATCTCTCATAATAATAATTACTTCGTAATATTTTAAGATATATTCTAATATTCAGTTTTCCAACTTTCTAAATTATAAAATAGGTTTTAATTTAAAGGAATATTTTGTATACTTTTTGTTTTGGAACAGTCTCTTATTTCCTTACGAAATAATATGTGGAAAAAAATTACGATTGTCTTTTATTGTCTAATTTTTATTTCCCGGTTGCAAAAGCGTTGTATTAAAGACAATTTAAACATTTTACACAGGTCAACATTCTCTAAAATCAGGAAAATTAGGGCGGTTTTTCATGAAAATAAGAAAATCAATTCTTTTAAGTCAAACTAATGTACTCAAAAATATGAATTTAAAAAAAGTTAATTTTTAACCAAAGGGTTTCATTTGTTACAAAAGTAGTTAAATTTTCAAGCCTAAAAGATTGATTTTCCACACAAAAATTCAATTTATAACCCAAAATTGTGAATTTTTACCAGGCAAGTTAATTTTAAACAGTAAAAAACGAGTTTATAACAAATAAGGTTAATTTTAAACCAAAGAGATGAATCTTCTACCAAGAAATATTTTTTGGTCAAGAAAGAAAAAAAATGTTAACCAATTGTTGAATTTTCAAGCTAAAAGGGCGAAATTGATTTAAAAGAGTTTAGTTTTTAAATAAGAACGCCGAATTTTCTGCAAAAATAATTGAGCTTTTAACGTGAAAATTCTACTATTTTATAGAAAGTTCGTCTCTTTGAATCCTAAATGTACTGCAAGTGTACGCCTAAATATTTAAAAGTTTAAAGGCTTAGAGTTTTATATTTTTCAGATTTCAAGTATTTATATTTTTAATCGTGTCGAGTAAAAAAAAAGAACGATTTTGAACATGGTTAATTGTAAACGTTTCAAATTCAATTTTAAGCGCTTTGAAAATGTTAACTGTTTAATTTTAAAGACTTGAAAAGTTGTAATCATTCAATTTGACCTACCTAAAATGTAAGAGAGTTCAATTTAAATTGGTTTTCAAAGTAGAATTGCTGAATCGAACTCACAGTTTCAGTAAATTTAATGTTGAATGATAGTTGTCAGTGATAAACAAGACACAGTTTAAAAAAAGTATCATAAATATGATACATTTTGATTTGAGCAATATTTATCTCCATAAATTAAACCAGTTTATATTTACACTAACGGTCCAAATTGTGCGTCTAATTACGAAAATCGGATTAAAAACAGGTTTCTGTTAGAAAGTGACTTAATTTGCGAAAAATTAAATTGGAAAGATTTTTCAAAAACCGATAGAAAGCTGATTAAAATCCGCGTTGATTGACCACTTTTCGTTTCTTAACTTCCACTCTCTGCATGCTTTTGGGAAGCGAATACAAAAATTAAAACTTCAGGAAATTAAAGTCTGAAATGTCTTCTTCAAAATGAAACAAAGTACATAATAAAATATTTACTGGTTCTCGAATTATTATAAAATATGTCGGGTCGAAATACGTATTAGAGGTAGCTTGGCAAGGTTACGTCCACACGACTTTTTTTCAGAATAAAAATCACCAAATTATTCACAGGTCACACTCCTGATATTCCAGAAGATAACGATTACTGTCCTTCAACATACGACACCAGATGATTGAAAATCATCATTAGTATGATATAATATTAGTTTATTATTTTGTTAATCATTATTAATAATCTTATTTATTTATTCTCTCAGTTATACCCATCTAGGCATACATATACATTATAAAAAAGTAGGGTATAAACCTACAATTTAATTTGATTTCTAATTATAGCATCCTTCAATATCGCTGTTTTGTTCTTTAAATTCCATCTTAAGGTTAAAAATGGCATCAGAGTGTCACATCTCATGTAAAAAACCAAAGTCATATGAAACCAAAAGCGTTTACAGAGTTTGTAGAGTTAACAAAATTTTCAGTAATTTTTTTAATTTATGCATATTTTCTGTAACATTTACTAAACTGCATCCTGAAGCTGAAGTGCAATAGCACATTCTTTGCAACAAAGTAGCTTAAAGCGGGGAAGTTAAATCGACGATACCTTCATTTTCAGTAAAAAATATGCGAGGGTGAAAAGAAATATGACATGACCGCTCAAAACCGCGGTGTCTAGAAGCATTTGCTCTTCCTTAAGCCCAATTTCATGTAGTAAGACTTTCGGATACCGATAAAAGCAGATATCCTGATCGGCCGGACAGTTAAGCTTTTCACGATTGAACCCATAAATGGCATGAAGTGAGCCTTCCAAACAATAACTTGAAAACATGAGTTTACTGGCATGGTACATAAATGGACTCATATGAGAAAATAAAATAAAATAACCACAAAAAGGAATATTTGTTACACCAACTACAATTGCTGCAAAAGTTCCAGCAAGCGGAGAAACCATAGTACCATAAATTAGACCTATGCCTTCTCCAATGAAGCAAATCAGAACTATCATAATTTCGAACATGAAAAACCTATACCATTCTAGTGGCTGACTAGTCATAATGTACACAATACCTACAAAATAGGTAATGAAAATAAGCTGTATAAGTAAATAAATTATGAGAAAGGAGACATAATAGGTCCTGATTTTGTACCAGCCGTTTAAGTGCTCTTTTCTAAGAATATGAAGCTCAACTGGAAATCTTAAAACTGCGGGCATTATGCTACAATAAAAGAGACTCAAAACTACAAATACCATCATCCCAATATTCATATGGACTTTTAAAGCGTCCATACCAGCGTCAAAATATGTCAGTCCTACAAGTACTGATATGGCTGTATAAATTGTAAACTTAAGTAACGTTCCAAACAAGTCTTTGTAATACCGCATCAGACAGTATTTGGAAATAATCGCCGCCTTTCTGAATTCAGAAGGCGAATTTACACTGAAAGTTTTCATTTTTTGTTCTTCTATAATCTTCACATCTGTCTTCCTCCAAGAAGAGTCTTGTGCAGCCGCCAGTTTTTTGTTGAAGTTTCCATATTCATTAGACATCACCTGTTGAAGAAAGTAACGTCAATTACTCAAAATTATTCAAATTTGAATTTTTGTATCATAGTCAAAAACAAAATGTTAACTTCACTCAGTTCCTTCATATTTGTCTTTTCGTTAGAAGTAAAATGTCACGAGGGTAAACATTCTGTATTTATAATATTAATACGTGTTATTCATATTTTTCCGATAATTAACATTGATGTTTCAACAGGCTATGGGCCCAGGAACAGTAAAAGTATTATTTGCTCAACTGACAAATATAATCCAATTATTAAAAAGTACGTGGCGGCATTTTCGATCCCGAAACTATTGTTGTCGGGTAACGCCGGATCCATCACAGAAAATGTTGCATAACTTTGTTCATTTTTCAAGCTAAATACTAATCAAGAAAGTATTTTCATGATATTACTTATCTCTATCAAAACACGAAAGGAACATCCTAAAAGAAGCAACCACATCCGAGAAAACCCCTCGTCAATGGTGCGGCGCGTCCCTAAAATCGAAAATATGATCAAACACAGAGTTGCATAACATTTCTATTAAAAAAAAAAAAAAAACAAGAAAGTACTTTTGAGCTACTGAACTGGACGATAATTGAACGATCAAACGAACTTACCTGTAAATGTATTTCGATCGTAATTATATGAAGAAGCCTCTTTCGAAGAGATTAAAGAATGTAGTATTCCCCTCGTCTCGCTAGATGTCACGACGTTCAAAGTGAGGGGAAAAGAAAATTTACCCCCAGAGAGGGGGAGAGTGAGCGCGCACGCAATTTTAAATAGAGCTTTTGTTTATTAAATAAAATCGTATTTTTTTATGAAAATAGGTAATGAAAAATTATAACAAACAAATTATTATTAAAAAGAGCGTCCTTTTACAAATAGTGCCGCTCATAATTCTAAATCGTCCGAAACAAAATTATCTTTGTTTACAGCTATGGACTGACAATAAACTCTGAGAAATTTCCGGAACATCCTGGCGTACGCCTTATCATGTTTAAATTGACTCCTTTTGCTAAAGCAGCCGATGTAGATGCATGTCTTGCTAAATGAGACGAAAAAATAGATATATCGATACCGGTGTTTTCTAGTAGCTTTTTAATCCATTTACTAATGGTCACAGCCGCATGTGGCTTTTTTATCGCTAGAAATAGTTTGTCTTTAATTCCCCTTAATTGACTAGTAACATTCATATATTCAGTTATTGTCGACGTTACGTATACATTATTGTTTTGGCTGAACTTCGGTCAAGTTAGCAACGGTTGACACCTACAAGATCCGGACGTGTTAATAAGATCCCCATTTAAATCAGAAAACATAGACTTTGGAATCAACATATTTTTGTCGTAATCGAAGTTGTTTGATATTAATGCTAAACATTTTCCTCTTTTAAAGGATCTTATATACAACATTCCATACTATACTACTGCTGGACAGGCTGCTATTGATCTCCCTATGATATGTGTAAAATCTTTGACTAAATAAGAAGTCTTGGTTTACTAAAAACCCCAAAAAATTGAGTAAGGCGGCTGTTTCTCTGGTATTTTCGCTGGCATCAATTATCATCAAGCATCATCATCCGTTTGCTTATAAGTGATTTACAACAGACTTCATGAGTTTTGTAAAAATAAATGGCCGTACACTTATATCGAATAGTAAACAAGTACACAGAAAAGGTCTCCCAAAGAATTCAAACCTAAATACTCTCTACTTTTTTCATGAATTGGAACCACATAATAAGCATCTACTAAATCGACAGTGTACATAAAAAAACGGTGAAACCAATTTCAGAGTCGTTCTTAAGTCCTCTATTTTAAAATGATCTGTTTTGATGAACTCGTTTAACTCTTTTAGATTGCAAATAAAGCAAAAGGATACATCTGGTTTCGGTAGAAAAAAATTCTTATTTGGTATGCATAGTTTGCTAATAGTGAGCCTATTGTTTGTCGACACCTATGAACTTCTTTGTGTGAATCCAATTTAACGAACGGTTTCTTTTCCCATTCTACTTCCTTATAAAATATGCTCCTGAAAGCCTTAATACAAATCAAAATAAAGTTGTCTGACGTAATCCTTAACCAATTTCCCGAATAGTATTTTAGTCTTCCTGCAACCTTACTTACACTTATTTGGATTTTCTCCTATATCATCGGCTTGCACGCTTCGAACTATACTTTTTGGTTGAACGGCTGATTTTGTGGCCTGTTTTTGGAGAACAGTCGCGGTCTCGTCTGAGTCGACGAGTGGCTTTGGAAGCCTCATGAATTGGGAAACTACCCTTTTCATTGCAGACTACTTGATTTTAAAGCTTGTCTTTAAGATGTTGGCATTTGGATCTTTTGGCAAAAATTTCTTCTTATCAAAATAGCTACTTTATCAATACTTTTGGCTTCTCTATTTTTTTCTGATAGGTTTTTAACAAATAAAAACTTCACTGACTTTGGGTCCTCGAGCACAGTTCTTGTTCCTTTCTCGATACCGCCTAGAACAAAGGCAATCCTTGACTTAGTCCGATTGTGTATCACATCTGCAATGAGTCATCCTGTATCATGTAAACCTTCTAATAAGAGGACTTTATCGAGACTTTCCTTTTCCTCAATAAGCGTAGACATGACCGAGCCAATAGAAGCCATGGCGGACCCTGCTGATTGTTGTCTTAACCATGTAAGTGTCCCTGGTGTTGGTGTCTTGGTAATTTTAGTGTAATTTCTGGATTTAATTGAACTACCTCTAGTCCGTCAGAATATTTGTACTCTTCTAATAAGTTCTGTCTTTCCCTTTCCTCAATCCCAGTTGAAACCCACTATTTTCATCTTTTGTTAGTTGTTCAGGGTACCTTAAAATTCAAGGCTTTAGATTCTAGTGGATCATGACCAAGAGACTCCGCTATTTGATCAGCTATACAAGCTTAATCTTTTTTCTTCTTTTCCCCTTTCTTGTTTAATGCATTCTCTTTGCCATCTAAAAAGAGCAAAATAATTTATTAAAACGTATGCATGGCAGTAACTATAAACTAAGTTTTAATTATTTTTATTTTGTTTTAAATTTTGGTATGTGTGTGCGTCATACAAACACGTATGATGATTTTTATTTATAATCACAAGAGAAACAGGAAAAAATGACAGCTTGGTTTGGCAGCTTTCTCCGACCCGTGCGTCATGCGAGCACACATGTTTATGCCTGTGCGAAGGCCAATACCCACTGAGTAGGCTATAACAGACAAAAAAATAAAACGTAATGAGAACGTTTTAATATCAATTGGGAATATTTTGTATGTTTCGCCACTTCAAGTTTTGTTCTAAGGTTTTGGTTTTTATTCTAACTTCTTAAACCACAAATAACCTCCACGTGTGTGGTGGGTAGTAGAAGGGAAAATCTGAATGTAATTCTTATCTAGTGTTAACCATACCTTTTGAAGTTTCTCTCATCGAGTTTTCTTTGCTGATAAGATTTTAAGGAGTCATCTTCGGACTTACGGCTCTCATCGACACTTCAGCGCCTCATTCAGCTTAGTCAAATCCTCAAAATGTTCTCTTACACATGTTCACTATCACTTACAAAATGAATAACCAAAAAAAACTAACGAAAAACTGTATCATTTATATCTGGAAACGTGTAACCTCTAACACACGATGAAAAAATATGAAGTTGGGTTGGAACCAGGCCTACCAAGCCTCCATGTATTTGCTTGTCGCAAAGTTTTTGTGGCTTTGGGTACGAAATACTAGTACGCATCCGGTAGGGGCGCCACATTTTCCCTTAAGGGCATGTGATACTTAGAAAATTATCGATTTTAGCAGTGTTAGGTTCCCCCGGCTTTTTTTCTACAATAATAA
>JAABKJ010010028.1:0-11066 GCA_011634705.1 Andricus grossulariae
CTTCTTTCGAAATGACAAAGTAAAACCAATTTTGTACATGTAATTGCCAAAAATGTATTAATCGATAGAAAAATATAACACATACAAAGCTTCTAAATTTAATTTCATGAATTATTTTTAAATTTTGCTCATATTTTCATTCAGGTTTATTAAATTTAGTAAAAAACTGTACTTCATTTTGAATGCATGTTTATAAAATTTACATAAACCACAGTGAAATTTATTCAGCCATACCAATAATATTTTATGTACAAGCATTTCAAACAGGTTTCAGAGTCAGTTTTATGAAATTTCAATAACTTTTGCTTCAAAATTAAGTTTCGTGTCACTGAAAATTAATGAACATTGTCTCAAATTAATGTTGAAAGCCAAATTTATGAAATTTCAGTGACATAAGTCACTGAAAACTGACTGATATTTCAGGAAATTTCCAACAATGTATGCCGATTCTTTTCTGAATATAGTTCTGGGATGCCCCATTATCATTTTGAGCCCAAAAAGACAAAAATTGCTTGGGCCCTTTTTGAGAAAACTCTTTTTTTGACTTTTTCGAAGAGGTTAATCAACATAATGAAAACATGTTAAACGTGGAATTTCATTCGCTCAATTCATTCAGTTTGGCATCCAAAAAAAGGCTACAGGTGCTGAACAATTTACGAGAACTGAAACCTTTCAATATTTTTGAAAAATTGTGAAAACAGTGGGAACAAATCAGCTTTTTGAAAATCAATAATATTAAACGTGAAAAAGCATGGTATTAAATAACTATTAACAAACATCTACATATGGTTAAACAATTTTTTTATGCGCGAATCCAATACCGTAGGCTTCTACAAAGTATAATACGCTTGAGATTCAAATTTCAAGTTATTTCGTTGAAATGAAAAAAAGTTACAGGGAGTTTATTTTAAAAAATGCATTGAATTCCGCTCTTAAAAATTTGCAGAATATATTTTATTTTTCACAAAATTGGTATCGCACAAAAAAATTGTCTAGACAAAAATTGTGCCCTTCATTAAGCTCTATATGCTCATATTTTTTCGAGTGTTTTTTTTTTAATTGAGTTTCGGTTGAAAAATGAACTATCTGGTTAAATATTAAACTATTTATTTGAAGAATTAACAACTTGGTAAAAAATCAACTTTTTTGTTAAAAATTCATAGTTTCGGGCGGAAAATTCAATTATTTTGTGAAAAATGCATCTATTTTGTTGAAATTCAACTTTTTTGGTAAAAAATTATTTTCTTTTTTGAAAGTTAATCTTTTTGGCTGTGGATCCCACTATTTTGTAAAAAAATTCATCTTTTTTTGTTCAATGTAACTTGTAGAAAATTCGTCCGATCGACCTCAAGCATCGGAATCCCACTGCAGTGTTTTGTAATGTCAAACTGTCAAGTGTTGACGTGAGAATTATAAAAACGGTGTTTTTCGCAGATAATTAATCTAATATTTTAAAAAGTAAGAGATTTTCTGTTCCATAACATCTTCGCAAATCTGGTTATGAAACTGCGTCGCATGCATTATGTGATTACGCAAAAGTGCGTGCTTCCCACTTGAAGTGTTTCGCGAGTGACGTCTTTGTCCTTAATATCTTGAAAGCATCAAATATGGCATAATTGACGCGCAACTATTGGCCCTCCGCAACGGGTCATCTGCTCCTCCGTGGATGGTCAAAATGACTCAAAACGATATGATCGTATTGACCATCCCGGAAGGATACATTGATGATCCTGATAGTCCAGATGGACTGATTCTCTAAATTTTGACTCTCTAACTTTGACCATCCATTTTTCTCCGCGTGGCTGTTAATATTACCAGATTTTTTAGTTAAATTTATTTCAGGCGTGGAACTGAATAACTTTATATTTTTTTAGTATTCTTGTGCTTTATATAGAAAATGTACTTTTTTTAGTGAAGATTGTAAAATGTAGCAATCATTCATATAATAAAAGCTAACCATTGGTAGTGAGCATCGTAGCGGCCATTTTATTACTCGTAGGGTAACATCTTGATTTAAAATTAAGCTCTACAGAAGTAAAAAAGTAAATTCCTAAGTTTATCGATCACCGATCATTATTTCCATTCATGTGTTTTCACTATTACTTTCAGTAACAGCTCTATCTAGATCTATTTCACAATATATTTGCTATTTAATCCGTAAGGTACACAATAAGTAGGTAAAATGAATAATATTCTTTACTGAATTATCATTCTGCCTAATACGTAAAATGTATTCCATCATTTTTTATAAACTTATCTAATTTAGGTGAAATATGATTGACTTTCTTAATACACTGCGTAAAATGTATATTAGTGCATTTTCTGCATTTCTCGTCCAAGCACAGATGTTCTACTTTATCATTATGCACGTTCTATTTCGGCGGATATAATTGCACTATAAATTATCATTCTTAATGCGTAAAATGTATTTAATTATTTTTTATAAACTTATCTAATTCAGGTCAATTAGGATTGACTTTCTTAACACACGACGCAAAATGTATTTCAGTATTTTTTCTAGATTCCTCGCCCAGTCACAGATGAATGAAAAAAAAGTCTCAGTTCGTGGCGCCACCTCTGTGCTATATTATAAAGTACAATTTACATATTTTCTTAGTCTTAATAACTCTTAATGTATGTGAAATGTTTTTCAATAATTTTTCTACATTTATTGTGTAAGTTTTGACTTTCTTAATATACGTAAAATGTTTTTTATTAATTTTTCTACACTTATGCGATGTATTGTGTTGCTCTGATTTACAATTAACATGACAATGCAAGTACCCGTAAATGTCATGACAAATTTACAACGTTTATTAATTATTTGAACAATTTTCATAAACAAATTGAGAGTTTGGCTATTTTTCATCTTATATAAAAACATACATGCAGCTATAACCTTTTTAGTAATAAGTACAACTTTTCTATCTCAATTTGAACATTTTAAATAATTTTATTTTTATAAGAAAATATATGCACTTTGTATTTAATAAGAATTAAAAAAGCAATACAAATTATACAGTGGTAAAAACGATATTATGCTTTTTCAAGATTTTATGGACTCTCTTTCACTTTTTAATTTCGTTTTTTGGTGTGTAAACATCTTAGATAGCGATATGGATCTTTGTGCAATTTTTATGACATTTTTCAAAACTTTGTGAAATCATTTTAGCCTTACTTAAGAAATGCTTACAAAGCTTTTCAAATCTTTGTGAAATTTTTTCAATCTTTTTAGAATATGTTAACGTTCATCGGAGATGCTTACACATAAATCTGTCTTGTCATAAATCAGTTTCTACCTTTCGGTTTTCATTTTCATTTGCCGAACTACTAATACTGAATTTGAAAAATAATATGTTTTATCATTTACTATGTATTTCTATAAAAATTTGATTTGAGAGTTGCAAAATTATTTAATCTGCATCTTGTGAGGGCGCCCACGCGAAGCCGTGTACAAATAAAAGTTATTAAAGTAAAAATTAATTTTATGCTATTTTTTCGGACTTCATTTTCAAATAAAATAATTGTATGTAAAAGAATAGTCTAGTAATAATTAATTGTGATAAGCATTGAACAGTCACTCGTCCAGATAAAAAAATGCGGCATCATAGTCATGTGAAAAATGTTTACAGTACACATACCGAGTAGATTCCACTAAAACGTTTTTAGGACGCCCTTCAATTATTTTAATGAAGAATGTAAAATAGGTCGGAACAAAAAAACTAGTTAAATTTATTATCTACTTCTTTATGTACACTGACAATGATAAGCAAGTTGACGCGTATTTTTCGTTAACTCGAGAAGAAATACAGCAATGCTATACTAAAAGAGAATTCGTTAGTTTTCTTATTTTAAGGGAATATAATATATGAATTTAAGCCTTTTAAATTTTATATCAAATTTATTTTTTAAGTTTTTACAGTATATTTTAATCTCAATAAAATGAACATTTTTGTCCTTTAAGTATGGACGTGATTATATTTTTGCAAACATAGGTCTCACAGACCGCTGTATATATTTATATCTAATTAAATAAGTAAATTTTTATCTAACTTATATAATTATATGAAAGGACATTAGAATAGGTGAGAAATTAATCAATTTTATCAACTTTTATTATTAATAATTTTTTACCCCAGTGCGGGAGGGACCCACTTATGAGTGGTCCATACTATTTCATAACTATGTTGAAAAGTCTGCTATATTATATTTTTGTTTCCGAATTCATCTTGTTTTGTTAAAAATTCTAATATTTGGTTGCAATTTAATTAATTTTATTTAAAATGCAACTATATTGTTAAAAACTTTTTTTTTTCAAAAATTCAACTACTTGGTTGAAAGTTGAACTACTGTGTTAAGAATTTATTTTTTGGTTGAAGATTCATCTCTTTGATTCAAAAATTAACTATTCCATCTTTAGAAAATTAATCTTCTTGCTTAAAAATCATCTTTTGGGATAAATGTTGATAATTCATCTCGTTGGTTAACAATTTAACCATTTTTTATTCAAAATCCATATTTTTCATTAGAAACTGATCTTTTCAAGTTAAAAGTTCAATCATTTGGTTAAAAATTCATGTTTTTTTTTAATTCGTCTTTTTTGGTGGAAAATGAATCTTCTTGGCTAAAAATTCATCCTTCATTGTTAAAAACTCATCCTTTTTCTTTGAAAATGAAACATTTTGGTTGTAATATAATCTATTTGGTTGAGCATTCAACTATTTTGTTAAAAGTTCGTATTTTTTTTGTAGAATTAAACTGTTTTTTATTTCAAATTAAAACCTTTTTTTATTGAAATCTTTTTCTTGAGAATTGTTCTTTTTTGGTCAAAAAATCCATTACTTTGTTTAAAGTTAAACTAGTTTTTGAAA
This sequence comes from Andricus grossulariae, assembly GCA_011634705.1. Lineage (NCBI taxonomy): Eukaryota > Metazoa > Arthropoda > Insecta > Hymenoptera > Cynipidae > Andricus > Andricus grossulariae. Next base: position 4,872 of record JAABKJ010010028.1, read on the forward strand.
AATTATATATATTTTTTTCGATTGAAGAATCATAATTTTAGTTGCAAAATTATATTTTTGTTTGAGGACTCAATCATTTAGTTACAAATTCGTCGTTTTTGGTTCAATTCAACTGGTTGCGAATTCGTTTTTTTTTTTCAAAATAAATTTTTTCATCTGAAAATTCAACTATTCAATTTTTTGATGGAAATTTATCTTTATAGGTTGAAAATTTAACTATTAGGTTGAAAATTCGTGTACTTTTTTGTAAATTCGTCTCTTTGGTTGAAAATTCAACTATTTGGTTTGATATTCATATTTTTTATTGAAAATTCATGTATTTGGTTGAGGATTTAACTATTTTGTTAAAAATTCAACTTTTCGGTTAAAAATTGAATGGTCTTGTAAAAAATTCATCGTAATGGCTTGAAAATGTATATATTTGTTTGAATGTTCTGCTATTTTGTTGCCAAATTATTTTTCGCTTGAAAGTTCAACTATTTGGCTTCTAATGAAACTGTTTGGTTAAAAATAAATGTTGAGGCTGAAAATTCATCTCTTTTAAATTTCCCTACAGCTTCTAAATACGCCTGAAGAAAAAATACAAAGTTATATAGTAGAGAACGCTGCCAGTCTTAAGACCCTTCATCAGAAGGAGTAATCGATTCTGAATTTTGAGGCCGTACGGTTGAATATTTTTGTCTAATTTGTTGCATACGTCATCTACATAATCACATCTAGAATCACACAGAACCGATTTTTCGATAAAATGTTTATATTCTGTTTATTATTAAAAAAACATTAGAATGATAGCAGTGAAGCTCAGCGTTAGCTGTCCATGCATTTTCTCCCCGGAGCGAGTCGAATTATCCGGAACGAATGTCCCTTTCATTGTGCTGAATTGAAAAAAGTGGGAAAAAGAAGTATTGTATATAAACTTTTTGTGAATGAAAGTATAGTCACCTTTTGAAGAATGCTCAAGGAATATTTTCCACCCAAGAATTGTTAATTAAGCCTCCCCAATAACCCCAATACCAATTCGTTTCGGATAATTCGACTCGCTCCGGGGTATCTGCCACCCGGCATTTGACAAGGATCTATAGGCACGCGGCGAAAATGCAGAGACAGCTAACACTGAGCGTCACTGATATCGTTCTCATGTTTTTTGATTAATAAACAAAATATAAACATTTTATCGAAAAACTGGCTCTGTGTGCTTCTAGATATGATGACGTAGATGACGCGTGCAAAACATTAGACAAGAATGTTTAACCGTGCGGCCTAAAAATTCAGATCCGATTACCCATTCTGTTAAAGGACCTTAAGACTGGAAAAATCGTGAAAGGAAACTACAGAAATAAGAGAGAAAGGCGAATGGAGCGGAATGGAAGGAACGGAGGGATCGTACGCGACAGTGCGCTGGTGGTGCGCGGGCTGCACTCGAGTTGCGATCCACGGTCAGAGAATCCTCAATTTGCGGTACTGAAAATTAAAATAATTGACAGTGTCTTATTGGTGGAGAAAAATTCAAGAACTCGGATTAAGTTATGAATACAAAGATGAAAAATCGATCATCAAAGAAGTCAATTTCGCTACAAGATTAGAGTTTAATAGGATACTAGTTATATAAAATAAAGTAAAATAAATATTACAGAAGCGGAATGAAAATATTTTAGTATTTATTTCACTTGATTTGACTTAATATAGATATTATAATATCGTAATAAAACCAAGAATTATTGACAATAAATATTTCGCACTAAATTTAAAACACGCCAGCATCGAGAAAATAAATTTGTATAGTAGAAATAGATAAATAAAAAATACTACCAGTCCTAAACCTGGAAAAAGTGTGAAGGGAAAATTTTGTGAAAGGAAGGGGACCGAGAGAATGAGGGAGAAACGTCCCTGACACTCATCCTAGCCGTGCAACTCGAGATTGTGTATTTATTGCAGCGGCCATCCTTTTTGGTCTTATTACAAACTTCACGATTGGATATTATTAACTTAGTATTATTGGCTTTGTATCATTAACCGTGGACCGCAACTCGAGTGCAGTCGATCACCACATGGTGACGACAAGCTGTCGCGCGTCACCGAGTTGCTTTCAATCTCTCCTAAAGTGACCATGCCACGCAGATTGAGGGTTCTCTGGCCTTGGACCGCAACTCGAGTGCAGCCAACACCTGCACCGACAGTGCGCTGGTGGTGCGGTGGCTGCACCCGAGTTGCGGTTCACGATCACAGAATCCTCAATTGGACTGTCAGTGCAGGTGCTGGCTGCACTCGAGTTGCGGTCCACGGTCAGAAAACCCCTCAATCCGTGGACCGCAACTCGAGTGCAGCCAGATCCACAAGGGCCAAGCCGTGCTGTGAGGACGAATCTTAGACTGCCTGCGGTACATCTATTCTCCTATTACGGCAAAACGAATGTAATGCAGCTCAAATGCCTTGCGGAATCGCTTATTCAGAGGATCCTCCTTCGATATTGGGACAATCTCGTTGGCATTATTTTCATATATGCGTATTTTAACTCTTTCATAGTTATTAGGAAGTTTCGCTGTAGGGGCCATGAATGGAAGCAATTGTCCACCTGTAATTAGTCCTATGATGTACTTGCGACTCTCGTCTATTCCTACAGCGTAAGCACCTGCTTCTAATGGTTTGGGTAGTCCAGGACTTTGTACACTTTCGGAATGATGAACGTTAAGTTGTAAGGGATGAGGATGAATTGCGGCAAGCTTATGTGGCCAGGCTAATTCTGTATAAAGAAAGTATAAGTAGAAAATTAATTATTGTATTGACTATCTAACGAATTAGTAAATACAGTGACCCCTCGATTTAGTGTCCCCCGATTTAGAACTTCCGAGAATTGACACTGCGCCGCTGGTATGGGTGAGAAGAACTGCGGGGGGTTGTGCGGTGTTCACTCAGGTGTGACAAAACAGAGAGAGAGAACCCAGAGAATGACGCTGCGGGGATTTGCGATGTTCACTCAGGCGTAACAACACACATAGAGAGAATAGGAGAGCTAGGGGTGGGGGTGTTCAGTCAGGCGTGCCAAAAAAGAGAAAAACATGAGAGTGGCGCTGCAAAGGGGGGGGGGTCACTCAGGCGTGAAAAAACAGAGAGAGAAACAGGAGACAGACAAAATAGTTCGGAGTCCCCTGCTTTAGGTCAGCAATTTCGAATGGTAAATAAATATACTGCGAAGTTAATTCTGTTTTTTCTTTTAAATTCAACAATTTTGTTACAAATTTATTCTTTTTTGTTGGAAATTCAACTGGTTTGTTGAATAATCGGCACAACTGCTTAATTACAAATTAATCTGTTTTGGTTGAGGAATCAACTGTTTTGTTAAAAATTAGTTGTTTTTTTTTAATTGAAATATCAACTATTGCATTTTTTTCTTTGAGAATTCATCTTTGTGGGTTGAAAATTCAACTATCTAGTTGAAAGTGAAACTACTTTGTTAAACATTAATTTCTGTCTTGATGAATCATCACTTTAGTTAATTCATATTTTTTTTTGTTTACAATTTAATTATTTTGTTTAATTTCTTTTTTTGAATGAAAATTTAATTTTTCCGCTTATTTGGTTAAAAATTTATCTTCTTTAGTTGAAAATTTGTCTTTTTGTAAAAAATTAATCTTTCGGGTTGAAAATTAAACTATTATTATAAACTATTAACTATTCCATTTTTGGTGAAAAATTGAACTTTTTAATTGAAATTTAACATTTTTAATAGAAATTTAATCTTCTTGGTTGAAAATTCATCTGTTTGCTTGAAAACTTAACTATATTGTTAAAGAATCATTTCATTTGTTTGAAAATTATTTCTGTTACTTCTAGTTTTAGTTGAACATTTATGCTTTTTAATTGAAAATTCATGTATTTTGCTGAAAAAATGTTGCTTTTTTTTGGTAGAAAATTATTTTGGGTTGAAAAGTCCTTTTTTTTTTTAAATACAGCATATGAATTAAAAATTTATTTCTTCGGCTGAAAATTTAACTATTACTTTGAAAATTGACTTTTTAAACTAAAAATTTTACTTTTCCATTTGTGCTTGAAAATTGATCTTTTAAGTTGAAAATTAATTTCTTTAAATGAAAAATCTTATTTTTTGGGTTCAAAATTCAATTATGATACAATATCATACAATATCACGCAATATGATAAAACATGAAACAGAATCATAAAATGTGATACATTTTAAAATAATATGATACAATATGATACAACACCATACAATATGATACAATACCATACAATGTGATTCAATATCATATAATATGATGGAATATGATACAATATTATGCAATACGATAAAATATGGCACAATGTGATACAGTATGATACAATATGATACACCATCATACAGTATGATGCCATATGATACATTATGATATAATATGATACAATATTGTACAATATTATATAATATGATACGAGTTCATACAATGTGATATAATATCATACAATGTGATGGAATATGATACAGTATGATGCAACACGATACAATATGGTGTAATATGATACAATATGATACACTATTATGATGCAATATGATACTATATGGTACACTATATATTTACCGACATAATTGGGAAACCCCATTAAGGGGACACACAGAATGCTAATCACGATTCTCATTTCTTTTTGAATGAATAAAATACACTTTTGAAGAATTTTTATTAAACTATAATTAATGAATACTCTTTAAAATGTTCCAAGATTATGTTCATACACTTATTAATATTTAATTATAATTTAAATATTTCATATAATTTTAATTTTAACTTTTTCTTTTTTTAAGTAGTCTCTACCTCATGAAAAGTTTTAAATTAATTGCATTTCATACATATATTTTTCCGACAGTCAATTCGCAAAGCTACTTCAGATTCAGTCATTACGCAATGAAGAAGCTTAGTTTTTGTTGGAAGACGTGATAACGTTTTATTATTAACTGCAAAACGAAACGTTATTATGTCTTCCAACAACATAATATATGATTTAAAAAACAGGTAAAACATATTGATCAAAGAAGATCTTAAAACAGTGGTCCAACTATATGCGAATGATTTCTGGTTGGTTAGAATAATTTAAACAATCGTTATTGTGTTATAAACAAATTAATGAAGAAAAGTCATTTTTTGGGATTGGAAATGCTTAGCTCATTGAAATTGAAAGATTTTGTATCAAATGTGAGAGAAATGAATGTTTTATTACCATGAATTAGGAATAGATGTTTTTTGGTAATTGTTTAAATAATTTTTATAAACGAATTCAGTTTGGCGACTTTTGAATGAATTGGCTCAATTTTTGTTTATGGAATCAACCAGGTATATCTTTCCGATGACTCGTTACTATCACACTTTGCAAATTTACAACAATTATTCATTATTTAAAGAAAATTTTTATCAACCAATTCACAGTTTGCGATTTTTCAATGAATTGGCTCAATCTATGTTTACGGAATCAACTAGGGATATCTTTCCGACGACTTTTTGCTATGACCATTTGCAAATTGACAACAATCTTTCATTATTTAAACAATTTTTATGAACAAATTGACAGTTACAATGAATAGGCTCAATTTTTGTTTATGGAATTAACCAGGGATATCTTTCCGATGACTTTTTGCTACGATCATATACAAATTGACAACAATCATTCATTATTCCAATCATTTTTATAAACAAATTCACAGTTTGGCGATTTTTCAATGAATTGGCTCAATTTTTGTTTACGGAATCAACTAGGGATATCTTTCCAACGACTTTTCGCTATGACCATTTGCAAATTGACAACAATCATTCAATATTTAACGAATTTTCATGAACAAATTGACAGTTACAATGAATGGGCTTAATTTTTGTTTATGGAATCAACTAGGCATATCTTTCCGATGATACTTTACTATGACACTTTGCAAATTTACAACAATTATTCATTACACCGGCACACAAAAAAAGCCCGGTGGACTTAACCAGCATATCTATATGTTTTTGGGGTCGCTCAATCCGAACATGAGGTCCAAATAACCCAGTTGGCTCTTATTTTTCCGAAAAACGCAAAAATAGACGTAAAATCGAATAAAACAAATTACTGTGAACAAAACAAATGACAGATCGCACTTGAACTTCACGTCAGTAAAGAGGACATTGGTGCCAAGTTAGCTTCATAAAGGTTTTTGACAATCTCTTTAAGCGGGCT
>JAABKJ010010029.1:0-11065 GCA_011634705.1 Andricus grossulariae
ATATATATATATATATATATATATATATATATATATAAATCTAAATCTAATTATCGATCTGAGAATGACCATTGGCGGTAAATCCAGGAACTAAAATACCGATTTTCTGCAATATTTTTTTTGACAATTTTATTATTATTATTATACCATCAAGGGTGCGCGTGACTTACTCGGTTCTAGATGGGGATCAGGGAGTTCATATGAGAAAAGTGTGGAAGGGAATTGTACGAGGCGGTATAAGGGGGTGGGTATAGATTTGTAGATTATTCTAGAAATCCCTTATTGTTTATTTGAATAAAATTTTCGTTTCGTTCGTATCCAGTAATTCTGAATTTGACGGATACAGGTACCTTGCGAACTTTCGCGTTCGACGTGGCAAACGCGGAAATCTCCCCTTAAAGGAATTGCACGGAGTTATCGCAAAATTGAGAGGAGCCGCGAAAGAATCAATTGACGGGTACACCTTCAACGACATTAAGGGTCTCTTCAAACACTTAAAAATCATTTCTCTAACGGTCACGATTTCAAATACTCGCGGTAAGAAGGCTTGCATTGAAAAGTATTCAAAAAATTCCCGTTCAATGGTGACGTGACAATTATTGTATCCTTTTTGATACTATTTTTGTCCTTGCGTTTTAAATTCTCATAGCAGTAGAAGTTATCTCTTAAAATGAATCCCTTTCTGTACCCAGTGGCGACAATATTTTTCTGAATAATTTTGGGTACCCTAAAGCAACCATGAAATATAACATTTTTAATCCCTTTTAAATTCGCACATTACGCTGTTCTTATTTAATGTTTTGCGAATAATAATGACGTGAAAAGCATATAAAAACACAGTATTAGTCCTTTTACTTTGTCAAGATTGATTGCTTTAAGGTAGCTGTGATGAAAACTTAAATTTTCAATGTGTTTATTATGATTCCTGGACGGTTTACCTCCGGAAATTGGCAGATCTGATTGGGAATTGGAACTTGAGGGTTTAATTATTAAGTGTCCGGAAACTTTTGAACGGCAGTGTATACTATGCTCCTAATTTTTTGATTTCACAAACTATGTTGATTGTATTGATAACTTTTATGTGGTGGAATTTTCTGCATCGCAAATATGTTTTTGGTAAGATAAACTAAAATTCTTAAAATAAAAAATAAATTAAAAGGATTAAAACTTCACAGACGTAAGTTTGAGTTATCTTTATTGGATGAACTCTTTTTATACAAAACATCTAACAAACACATATACATCTTAATGACCATGGCATCGCCTGAATTACGAAAAGCGCAGGTAATCTATAGATTCTGGATTGATCTAAACACCGAGTCTTGCGAATAGTGCGATTAACTCTAAAGTGGCGTCCACTTTTTTTACATCTCTTTTCACCTTCTTCTGTTTATTTGAAATTTTGTATCTCTTTTTTCTTTAATCGAAAAAGTAATTCAGAAAAGACAGGACGGGGTGCTTGCGCTTGGCCGTTACAACAAACTTTCTCTTATGACATCTCTCTATGTACAATTCGTTCCCTGATATTGCTTCTTTTTACATAAACTCTTTAAAACTCATATTATTATACTTCATTTTCATTGAAATAATCAAAGTTATTAATTTTCCATCATAATCCTTTGTACACAAAGTATAAAAAAATCGATAATAAAGATCAATATTTAAATTTAAAGTATCACAATCAACTTGTTCACGGAGAAGAGAAGTCTATTTTCTTAACACTTACATCCTTAAATTCACTTCGCAATATTTGTACCTATATATCAGAAAAAGTTTCGTTGGTGTTACAAGGCTTTGTCGAAGCGAAAACCTTTTGGGTTTCATCTTTTTAATTATAATCTGCCACCAACTTCTCTTCTCGGTGCGAAAATTTATTATACTTTTGGGCGCACTCTAGGGACCAATTTGCAAAATCTTTTCGACTTATCATCACCTAGTCAACAGTGGAGTAACAACTTATACCTTAGCAACACTAACAATGTTTCTCATCGATGGAATTCCATTTATTCGTACTCACTAGAGCACTACACAAACTTGGGGTTGAAAGTGAGAAAAATTTCCCATTTTTTTCATTTCCTGCCCGAACCTCGAGCTTTTTTCGTTTCATTGCCTCCTATTTAATTGACTTAATCACGTTCCAAAGAAGCCTGCAAGCGATGAATGTTGAACAATCGCTATGTGATTGCCCTAATCTATTTTTGCCGATTTTTGTTTGCATGTTAATACTAGATACTGAATTTGATCCACTTCTATAGTAATTTTCCAACAAAGAACCACAACCAATTTCTTGTTTTTAAATAAGATTTTTACAACTGTTTGGTCTTTAAAAGACCATTTTTTAAATTAGGGATTGATTATTGTTTTGTTCGAATTTTTTCCCCCTGGTAGAAACCTGATTTAGTGGATCAAAAATCCGTTTGTGGCTCTGCATTGCTCAGTCCCCAATCTGTTTAAATCCTCCTTGAAGAGGATTTCAACGTTCTCCCGATGACTTTGTGCGTCTTCTCCAGTTTTCTTTTATTTTAACTTGTCCATCGGTTTTCCAAAGTGAAATTAGAAAACCAGTTTTCAATCAGTGAACCATCTCACAATGCACTGTCGTCTCTATGTAGCTGAGGGAAAATGAATGAAGCTGCTGAGCGACTAATGATGAACCCTGCGCATTTCCATAGCCTCGATGTCGTCTACAGATATAAGTTTTTCTATGGGGATGCAGGAAAGTTCTCCACCGACTCCAAGCGATTGAGGTTTTTGCCATCTAGCTTCTTTTTCGGCTTCCTTGGCCTTTGTTTCAGCATCCTTGGCTCTCTTTTCTTTTAATTTTAGGGAGAATATTGCTACAGATCGAGCTCGTTTCATCAAACTCTGCTTCACTCTAGTCTTCTTTGCTTCCTTCTCTTCTTTCGAGGGTTTTTGTTCTTCCTGACTTGTTCTACTGGAGTCCGATAAACCTGCTGGATCTTTCTCTTTTTCGCCGTAGAAGGAGTGTCGATGTTCGTGGGATTCTTTGGGCTGTTGATAATGTTGTTGAGGTTGATGATGTTCTTGTTTTTGTTGGTATTGTTGTTGATGCTGTTGTTGGTGTTGCTGTTGTTGTTGCTTGTCTGATTTTTCTCTGGCTTTTTCCTTATCGGGGGAGAATCGGAATTTTTGGTTTCGATGTGCCAATGCCCAGGGTGGTGCGGATCTTGAAGACATTTTTTTTATATATTAAATCACTAGTTATGTTTGTATTGTTGGATTGTAAATTTTATGCTTGAACTAAGTGAGTAATCACAAAATTACAAAGGTATAAGATACGATTTTTTTTTGTTATTACCTCAGGAGGTCACTGTCCGATGAAGAAGCAAGCTCCTTAGAAACAATGCAGTCCGTGGATCTATGCAATGTTAATTCGTCCCCACTTCCGCTTCCGGTTCCACCCCCGCTAATTTCGGAGTCGCTAGATTTTCTTCCACCCGATTCGAGTCCTAATCTGCGAACCCAATCGACACCTCCATGAGGTCCAATTGTCAAATGATGACTGAAATTATCTCCACTGCTTGATGATTCTGGCTCACTCGTTAACCAATCCCTCGGACGTCTTCCTGATTTACGTGAAAAAATGAATTTTCGATTAATAAATGCTTCTATTCTAATTGCATAAAACATAAATGTTTACCAAAAAGTTTGTTTGTATTACAACGTTTCAAAGAGTTTTCATTCATTTATTTTATAAATAACTCTCCGGGATTTCAAGATTTAAAAAATAATAATTCCATTTCGACTTACAAGAAAAAAACTTTCGTATAATCGATTTCTTTTGAAATTCGCCATCATGCTAATGGTGAAATGACTTCAGTTATTTTCACATATCTCTTTAAAGCTACATTTTTTTCAAATATATTGAATTTCTTATTTTTCCTCCACGTACAAATATTGTAATATTGTAACTCATTTCGTTAAAAGCATTATTAGGTTAGACAGTAGGTTAGTTCAAATTTATACCTGTAAAAATTCGACTTATTTTGTGAAAGTTATTCCTTGTACATTCCTTAAGGGGGTCTTCTAGATTCTAGGTTTTAAAAAATTGATCTGTTTGCATATTTCGAATCTAGAAGTTACTAGAAACGTGCCCTGCCCTGGCCGAATATATTGTAAGTTTTTCTAATCATGTTTTATTCCATCATTTAGGTTTAAACGCGTTTTCCCAAAGTCGTGTTTTAAAAAAGTTTAGGGAAGACTTCGACTAGAAATATTTGGAATATCGGGTCATTTTTTAAAAAATAGTTCAATGCACATTTTGCTAGGTCAGGACACAAGCTTCTTTGAAAATATTTCCTTTTTCACATTTTTACAGCCTTTGCAAGCTCAAAAAATAGGTCAAATTTTTTTTATTGCAAAAAAGTAGGCCATTCGCAGAGATTTCAAAAATTTCAAAAACACCTGTGTCCTGACCTAGCCAATATCCAAAAATAGACTCGAAATCGTGGCTCGAAACTAGAAGACCCCCTTGAGAGATGACTAAACTTTAATTCACAAAAAGTTAATAACAAGTACTTTTTTCCATTTTTTCGAAACCCGAAATTTTCGTATTTAAACTCCTATGTTAATTTCAAAAACCTACAAGGGCCCCTGTTAATGTTATGGAATTTCTTTTCCCGGAAAAGGGGCCATTCATAAACTACGTCACATTTTCAAATAATTCCTCTCTTTCCCCTTTTTTGTTAGAAACTTCCCCTTTTTCTCATTTTTGCTTAAATACAAACTAAATTAATGGGACCCAATAAGAAAACCCAACTATTTTTCGTTTAAACTTGATTCTTTTGAATTAAAAAGTCTACTATCATATTTTTGGTTCAGAATTCATCTCTCTTTTTGGTAAAAATTCTATTTGTTTGAAGATTTAACTATTTTGTTGAAAATTCCTGGTTTTTTGACTGAAAATCAATTTTTAGAAATGCAAAGTTAACTAATCTATTTTTGGTTGAAAATTGATCCTTTTTTAATTTAATATTCAACTATTTGGTCGAAAATTAACTTTTCTGCTGAAAATTCCACTGTTTTGTAACAAAATCGTATTTTTAGCTTAAAAATTCAACTCTTTCGTTGAACATGACTTTTTTTGGTTAAAACTTCCATTATTTTGGTAGAAAATTCATCTATTCATTTGACAATTAACTTTTTGGTTGTAAATTCAACTATTTGGTTGAAAATGCAATATATTTCGAGTTGAAATCTTAAGCGTTCCATATTAAATTCAATATGGCATCTATGCATTACTTTTATTCAAGTTTTGTGGGATGATCTATGGCAGTGAAGGGGAGGGGTGGAACAAGTTTTAAAAATAGCGTGTCGTATATTTTGAACGGCCCCCAATGGAAAAATTAGGTATTTCACTTCAACCACCAGCTAAATTGACTTGGTTGAGTGCTGAGGGGAAAACATTGGACCTAATGCATGGGACAAAACTTTATTTTTGTAATATCTTCGTAATGAATAATAATTATTATCACTGTATAATTTTATTAAATTGTTCTTAAAAAAAAACTGTTTTGTAAATACACTTATAAAATTAGTTTTTACGAAGATATTAGCAAATTAGGGGGAAAATAGACCGAATGCCATGCATTTGGTCCATTGTTTTCCCCTTAGCACTCAACGAAGTGAAGTTAGCTGGTGGTTAAAGTGAAAATACCCAATTGGGGTGGGGGAGAGATCGATCACCAAAAATCGAAAGTCGAAGTTTCAGACCCCCCCTAGTAAGACGATATTTAAAACAAATGTACTTAACAGAAACGGCTTTATTAGAACAAGTACATTGATTTCAAATAACACGTATAACCTCTGACTCTTACTTGGACGTCGAACCATCTACCTCTACATTTGGAAAAGGATTCTATAGAAGAGACAATGAAATTAACCCTGTGGTATAGAAAGGAGCACCTTCGACATATCTGCCAATTTGATCTCTTAGTTCTCCAGGGTAAGTTTAACACCCTCCCGCCGGGCTCTCTTCGGTATCTCTAGTCTGATATATTCTGTTGTCACCGAGTTCAGAACTTGTCTCCAGTTATGTCAATCTAAGTTTGTTACCTGTGCTTTTTGGACGAGGAATGTCAGTAAAAACGGATGCATTTGATCTTCAAGTTTCAAGCTACAGAGCTAATTAAAATAAGAGTCTGTGGCCAACCCTAATGAATAACACAGTTCCTATAACCTTGCCCAACTGGAGAGACATCCCCCTTCTTTGGGACCATCATTGATTGGATCATATTATCTGCATCCAATCACCAATAAGGTAAAACTACTCTTTATCGCTTGCACCATTAACGTTGCTATTTCCGGATTCTGTTGCAAAGTTCAACATTGTCCTTGAGGAAATAACTTTTCTTCATGACCACCGTTTCTAAACCTGCCTCCATAATTCAGAACGTTCTGTCCTGAAGATGAATGCATGAAATATTGACCACCGTGCTTGTATTTAATTGAACCTTCAGTTAGGACATAACATTTAGAAGAAAAAATAAAATAACAGTTAATTATAGAAGTTGGCATTACCTCGTTCGCCTCCTGGAATGGAACATCTCGGTGAATTATGAAGGTCCCGAGAGCTTCCCAAATTGCTATCAGAAAGAAAAGGACTGCTAGCACCGCTTCCACTTCCAGCACTTCCAGGTGTTACAAGGGGTGGCGTCTCAGCAATCCTTGGAATCGCTGCAGCGCTTGGCGTCTGTGGGTTGCTCGGCGTCTGGGAGACGGACCCCAAAGTTGGTGTTTCCGGTCGACTGGAGGCAGCGATTCTCTCCGTCCTTTCAGATCCTAGTTCAATTTCCTCTTCGCATTCTCCGTCTGCTGGACTCACCACGAATCTCCCTGAGTTGCAGTGAAATTAATAAAAGCGCAGGATGAGGATGTATCTTCAATAGGATAGGTTATCGATTAGTATAACGATCAGAAAAGTCGCTTATCAATTTCATTGTTCACAATAATTTACAATTAGTTGATTTCCTATATAGTAAAATCAAATTAGTATTTCTGCTAGAACAAATTAGTGGCAGTAATTTTTGTACATTCTCATCCTAATGAGAGGATATTAGCTTTATGCAGAAATTTAAATTCGTCAGTCTTCATCAAATCTCCTCTTTTTGAGACCCCTTGAGCCAAAAAAAATTATTTTTACGAAGGTGTATGTCTGTAGTTAGTAGACGCGATAACTTTTGAAAGACTGATCGGATTGGATTTAACTTAGGACTTGATTATGAAAATTTATCGTACGATATATTTTTATGTTTCGAATAAATTATATAAATAAATGCTTATTCATTGATCTGCAAATTTTAATTTTTTTGATGCGAATAAGATGGCACCTAGTGTTTCCGAATGTATTTTTCATGCTGAACACGGATATGGGTTCAAAAACTTCCCATCATGTCACGTTCTTGAGAAAATAGGGGTTGAAACCCCTAAAAACGGCGTTTTCAGCCATATTTGAAAAATTGTAGAGCTGAACCATGACGTGCTAAAAACTTCGCTAATATCGGAAATTAAAGGTTGAAACAAGCCCTTTCAAATGAGCTGTATGCCAAATTAATCGCATGCGCCCTTGGGGCGAAGGGGGGGGTGAGTGTATTTGTATCTAAGGGTGGAGGAAGAAAATGAAAACAGAAAGGATTTTAACATCCGTTCGCCATTGGATCCGCCATTTTAGATTCTTAAAATGTAATTGCATATTCGTTATTAGCGACCATTAAAACCTTTAAAAGCACTGCACATTTTATTATGCCTGGGCGTGGGTGTAAGTATGTTAAAATCCTTTCTGTTTCCATTTTCTTCCTCCACCCCTAGACAAAAACACACCCCCTGCTCTAAAGGCGCATGCGATTAATTTGACATACGGCTCATTTAAAAGGGCTTGTTTCAGCCTTTAATTTCTGATATTGGCGAAGTTTGTAGCACGTCATGGTTCAGCTCTACAATTTTTCAAAAATGGCTAGAAACGCCGTTTTTGGGGGGTTTCAAACCCTATTTTCTCTAAAACTTGACGTGATGTGAAGATTTTGAACCCAGATACGTGTTCAGCACGAAAAATTCATTCGGAAACACTAGGTGCCATCTTATTCGCAAAACTCATACAGAGTGTAGTAATGAAAAGTAATAAAAATTTGTCTGCCGATAGTTTATGCTTATTTTGTTGACAAATTATATAAACAAACGTTGATTGTCGGCATTTACTGGAAAAAGGACAGTTTGTTTCTGCTAATCGTATTCGAATTAAATTGGCCATGATGTTTAGTGATAGAAGTTTATCATCTGATATATAATCGAACACCGTGCAATTGCGCATTTATTATATAATTTATTTAAAGAATTAACAACTTATACCAGATCACAATAATCCCGACAATCAGCATTAGTTTATAAATTTGAGAAAAAAAATAAGTAACAAATATCGGAAGACAAATTTTGATTATTAAAATCATTGGCAGGATAGTTTGTAAGCAATTATAAGAAAAAACAATTTTTCGTCCCAATAAATGCTACTAAAAAGCATTTGCTCATTTAAATTGTTTGAACAATACATATAAAATTTTGGATAATGAATTTGCATCACAAAATAATATGGCCAATTTAATTTAGAGAAAATGAGCAGGAAACGATCTTTTATTGCCAGTAAATGCATCTGTTTTTATAATTTGCTTAAAAAATTATAAACAAATATCGGTTGACAAAACTGTTCTGTAATGAAAATCACTGACAAAATATTTTTGTAAAGAATAAGAAGAAAAAATGATCTTTTTCCCCATAAATGTCGATAATAGGCATTCATTCATATAATTTGTTTAAAAAATTATTAAAAAAATATCGGATGACAAATTTTCATGATCAAGTCTCATCTTGACGGTAAAATCAAGCAATTTTAACGCACAAATATACTTTACACATGAGCAATCCATCAAGTTGACTATTTGTTAAAATTATTTGTTTAAAACAATTAACTTCTCGAGTCAAAATTGTTTTTTTTTGTCTTTCATGCACTTTTGCGCATTAAGTAAAAGTTATATCGAGCAAAAGAACAATGTTTTCAAGAAGATAAAAAATAAAATCGTAAAAATTGACCTTTTTTCTCTCTTTGCATTAAAATAAAAGTTTCAACAATTAAAAATAAAAAAAACAGTACTCACAATTCTCTTAAAAATTAAACAGTGAACATTTCTAGAAAAAAATCCAAAATCGTTAGTGAATTGCGTTCTACAACTTATTTTGAGTCCCGTTGTTTTATTTCACCCTACTGTTGGGCATCTTAATGAAATTCTAAAAATCTCCTGTCTGGAAGTGTTGTGGAATTTTTTTAAATAACAAAAAACGAAAAATTCATACATTTTTTCAAGATATTTGTTGTTAATTAATGATAATGTTTTCTCTATTACGCCTTAGCTGTAATGAATTTTTATGATTGTAAAGACAAATTTAGTCTAATTTTACTTATGAGGTGCTTAAACTCAACGGTTCAAAGTACAAGAAAAAATTTTTTTTTTTCAGTTCTTAAAATCCAAAACTGGCGGAGAGGTGTGGGAACACTTTTTTTTAAACAGTAATAGTTATTGAAAAATATTTTTAGATGAGTTCAAATATGCTGAATCGTCTAAGCCATAGTGATACTTCACAAAAATGTTAGACAGATTTTTGAATATTTTTTCAACTTATAACAACAAATTGTTATAAATAATCATTTTATTTTCATACTTATGCTTGTCCGAAAAATCTGAAAAAATGTGTACTCAAGAAGATGTCAAATATGTTTAAAACAATTGTTCATCTGCAATAGTTTCGTAGTAAAAAATATTCCTCACACAATTTTCATTAATAATGTGCCCCAACAGCGCTGAATAATTATAGAAAATGAGAAAAAATGAGGAGCATAATGTTTACCTCATGATTGCCAATGATTTTATTTTACTGTCGCTTCTTACAAATTAAAAAAAATGGTTATATTGTAATAAATCATGTTTTTTTGGGGGGGAGGGGGACACTTTCTACATATCTACTGTTTTCACTTTGACAATAAATGAGACAATCTGATTACAAAATTTTTTTTTTCAACGATTTCAGCCATAAAAGCATTTAATTTCAAAACTGTAAACAGTATAGTTGCAGAGAATGTAAAAGATATTATTCAGTTGAAAAAACATCCTTAAAATAAACTTTTTTTGCAAGTTTGAAATTTTTTTCATAAAAAAAATGTTTTTTGTTTGTCATGCCATCATCAGTAATATTATTCTGATTCTTAAAATCATAGAAAAAATATTTTTTTCAGAGATCTGATCTTTGGTACAACTACCTTATTTTTCCTTATTCGTTTAAATATAGCCAGATATATTAATAGTATGCCCCTCAATTATCTGTGAAACATTATATCCAACTATTCCCAATTTTCTGACTGTAGTATTTTTTTTACTGTTTTTACATTCGTGTCAGATCATTAAATTACCAATTAAATTAACAATAAACTGTCTACAAGGAAATTGAGCCACGTAGGAAAGAAAGAAAATCTCGAAGAAAAGTAATTAATTCAACTTTTTTGTGCATTTTCTGCACCTTTAATAAAACAAATACACTAATCTCAATTGTTAAGCTACAAACGCTTCAATTAAATTTTAAACAAACGGTAAGTAAAAAAATGAATTAAAGTTTCATCAATCATGAGCTCATAGTATTCCTCGTTTTTTTCCAATTCCTATCATTATTTAACACAGTTGTGGAATATTGTTTATAAAAATTGTTCAAACAATATTTTTTTGCAACGAAACTACGTATTGCAGATAGAAAATTCATGTAAAAGTAATTAAAATCGTCTTGGGTAATGCGTTGCCCACTATCAATTTTATCTGTTTGCATATCAAAAATAATTTTCTAACAATCTGACGCACAATTTCAGTAAAATCAGGTATATATATATATATATATATATTTCAATGTCAGAAGTGAGGAAAGTGCATTACTCCATTTAGATGCTTCACTTCTAAAAGCCGAGGTAAAGAAAGCAGAATTTGAAAAATTCCATCAAGAGCTATTCGACAAGAAA
>JAABKJ010010030.1:0-11065 GCA_011634705.1 Andricus grossulariae
GATAACCTTCTTACCTTCATTAATGCGCCTATCTAACTCCCCATCGATTTTTCCGTCGCTAGTGAATAGGCTACCCAAATATGATTGTAGCTATTCAATTATTGAATTGTCCATTGTTAGCTTAGTCAATGGGCAAATTATGTATGGTATAAAAAATCAGGGTGGCCACCTATCCGGGAAAACCGGGATAAAGTCGAGAGAAGAATATTACACTGGGAGATATCCCGTAACTTATAATTCGCGCGTTTTGTAAGTTTTAAATGAAAATGATTTTTTAAAATAGAAATTACAATTTTCAGTGAAAAAATTTATTTTGTCTTTTTGAATGTCAGTTGATACTACATTATATGATACTTATTAATAATATATGTATCGTCTTTAAAATTTCTATAATTTTAATTTA
Source organism: Andricus grossulariae (assembly GCA_011634705.1). Taxonomy (NCBI): domain Eukaryota; kingdom Metazoa; phylum Arthropoda; class Insecta; order Hymenoptera; family Cynipidae; genus Andricus; species Andricus grossulariae. The sequence goes on from JAABKJ010010030.1 coordinate 404, forward strand.
AAATTGTGGTTTTGAATGCGCAATTTTAAAATAGTTTAATCCTCAATGTTTTCAAACTAAAGTTTTTTCGTAAATTAATTTTTAGATTAATTTTTATATATTTGGAATTTTGAATTTCACAATATTTTAGTTTCAAATTTAAATATTCAGAATGTTAGAACAATTTCGCAATTAAATATTTCAAAATTTTATATTAAAATCCTTGATAGTCAGTTTTGAATTTGACGATTTTAAATGTAAATATAAAGCAAGTTCGAATTGAAAAGCTTAAAATTGTATGATTTCAAAAATTGGAATCATGTAACAGCAATCTTGTTTCATATTATTCTTTTAATTTTCAATATAATATTTTTAAATTGTCAATTTTTTAGTTAAAGATTTAAACAAATATATCATTTCAAATTGAAAAATATTTGATCAGAAAATTTTAGGAATGTATAATAATTCTAAAGGAAAATTTTGATACATCAGTAATTGAATAATTTCGGTAATTTTAAATGGTTACAATTTTAGACTTCTGAATTTTTATGTTGGACGTTAACTTTTATATTTTTTCCTTTCATAGGTTTTATTTTGCAATTAAAATTGAATTTGTTGGATTTTGGAAAGTATAATTAGTAATTTAAAAGTTATTAATTTTTTTTAAGATTTAAATTAATTCAAAATAATTGAAATTTTAAAGGGTTCGAGTATAAAAAAGTGTTAATATTACAATTTTTGGTAATTAAAATATTTTCAGATAGACATTTTTTCATTTTTAGGGTTTCTCATTAAAAATGAATATTTAATTTTAACGTTTTTTTTCTTAAAATAATTCAATTAATTTTTTTATTGTAAACAAAGTTGTCTTATTATCTCTAATGTTAAATTATAATTTTGCTATGCAATAACAAATTAAAATTTTAGAATTTCAGAAGCTTTGATTTTGAAAGATTCAATTTAGTTTCTAATTTCAGATTTTGAAATTTTAATGACTTTGAATTTAAAATGATTAAAATTCAAAAGTTTCTAATTTTTCAATTGTGAATGCTAATTGTGATCTGATTTTTAAAATTCGAATCTTAAGATATTCAATTCTTAACGTTTGATATTGTCCTATTTTCGAAATTTTAATTTGAAATGATTCAATTTCGTGATTTTTCAATTTAAAAAAATGGTTCAATTTTTAGCGTTTAAGTCGGAGATAAAAATTTAAAAAATAGTGGCCACCCTGAAAAAGTAACCTAATAATTGTAATTATTTTAATTTATTACTTTGAACATAATGTTGTTAGCAATAATCGTAAAGTTTATTTTAATTGAATTATGATAGGGGTAATTTTAAAACTACATTATATTGTACAGTATTTGTTATTCAACAATAATAGTAAAGAAATTTATAATGTCTACAGCACAAAAAGGTTTTTCGCAAAAAAGTAAAATGTTAACATGTTTTCTTGGTTTAACTGAAGATATTTTAGGTTTGATATATTGAACTTATTTAAAATATATGATAACTTATTATAATATATTAATTTATTTGTAATTTGGTTGTGAAATAATTAAGTTGTAATGAGAAGAAGCTAATCTTAAGTTTATTTGTAGTGGTATTTATAAGTATATGAAAATATAGCATGCATATATCAACGTATTATTGAATTTAGGATACAATATTTTGAAAGTTAAAAAAAAATTTTTTAAGAAATATATCTTTTTCTTTAAAAATTTATTAAATTAAATATTTATTGGGAACATTTTTACATCAAAAGAATAATAAAGTTTTTGAATAACTTGCTAGTCTTTTTTATGTCTTAAAATTTAAATATTTCGGATTTTAAAAAAACGCATGTTCAAATTTGAGGTCATAGATAATGAAGATGAAGATGCAACTGGCATTACTTTCGGTGAATTTGCCGACCCAATAATATCTAATGAGAGGGCAACTGTTTTTTCTCTGTATATGAAACCTGTAAGTTTTTTTATAATTATTTTATTATTATTTTAATTTCTCTTTAATGGTAATTTAGAAATATGTCAAATTATTTTTTAATTATTTTGAATTGTTCTGAATTCTTTTAAAGTGTTTTAGGTTTTTTAATTTTTCCATTTCTGAAATTATATATTATTTTATAATTTATATTGAATTAAAATAAATGTTGTAGGTTCAAGCATCAGATTTAAACGAATTCAACATTAACATGGCAGCTTCTAGTTCTCGTGATCAAAGTATTCAGGAACCGAATAAGGTAATTAAGATAATTATGAAGTAATTTTTTATTATATTGGAATGATGATTAATTTTTTGGTTGAAAGTAAATTTAAATTTTCTTGTAAAAAATCGTTTTTACGTTTAAAAAATGAAGCGTCTGTCGAAAATTAGTTTCTTTAAGTCAAAAATGTTATTTTCATAGAAAGTTGAACTATGTGGTGAAAAATTAATTTTTTGGTTGAAAATTGATCTTTTAAGTTTAAAAAATTCTTATTCTTATGGAAAATTTAACTATTTGGTTGGAAAATAATTTTTTTCATTGAAAATTTATATTTTCAGATTAATAAGTCGTTTTTTTCTAAAAATTCAACTGTCTCGTTGAAAATTAGTGTTTTCGGGTTGAAATTGCAATTATTTAGTTGAATCATATTTATGGCTTAAAAGTTAAATTGCGTTGTTAAAATTTTGTATTTTTAGCTTAAAAATTCATCGTTTTGGGTTGAAAATTCAATTATTTGTTGGGAAGTTCGTTTTTTTTCTTCAAAATTAATATTTTAGGGTTGGAAACTCAATTTTCTTGTAGGAAGTTGTTCGTATGGCTTAAAAATTAAACGGGTTTGTTGACTTTTCATTCTTTTGGGTTACAAATTTTACTCTTTTCATAAAAATTTAATCATTTGGTTAAAAATGAAGTTTTTTGTTAAAAATCCATATTTTCAGGTTAAAAATTCAACTGTTTCGTTTGAAATTAGTTTTTAGGTGGAATTAAATTCCACTTTTTGGTAGAAAATTTGTTTTGTTGGTGTGAAAATTTAACAGTTTTCTCAAAAGTTCGTCCTTTTGGCTTAATAATTCTACTGCTTTTAGAGCATTCATTTTTTTTGCTTAAAAGTTCAACTGTTTTTTACATAATTTATTTTTTTTGGTTGAGAAATTGAATTATTTTTCATGAAAGTTTATTCTTATTGGTTACAAAGTTCACTCATTTAATTGAAAATTCATTTTTATAAGTTGAAAATTTAAATATTTGGTTTTGAAATTAATTCTGTTGTAAATTTATATTTTGTTATTAAAAATTCAACTTTTTTGTAGGGAGTCGTCTGTGTAGCTTAAACATTAAATTTGTTTGTTGACTGTTTTTTTGGGTAAAAAATTCTATTATCTTTATAAAAAAGTCAACCATTTGGTTGAAAATTAATTTTCTTGTTGGCAATCCATGTTTTCAAGTTCAAAATTTAACTTTTTTGTTGAAAATTTATATTTTCAGTTTAAAATGTCAACTGTTTTCTTTAAATTATTTTTTTTGGGTTGAAAATGCAACTGTTTGATTGAGTCATATTTTTGGTTGGAAAATTTAATTTTTTAGTTAAAACTTTGTTCTTTTGGCTTAGAAATTCGTTTTGTTTTGGGGTTGAAAGTTCAACTATTAGGTTGGAAACTACTTTTTTTTTGTAGAGAATTTGTATTTTTGGGTTGAAAACTAAACTATTCTGTAGAAAATTGTTTTTGTGGTTTAAAGATTCAACTGCTTCATAGAAAGTTCATCTTTGTGGGTTTGAAATTCTATTATTTTCAATAAACTTTAAATTATTAGTTGGAAAATTACCTCTTCCTGAAAATTCTTATTTTTGGGTGGAATTAAATTCAACTTTATGGTAGAAAAGTTGTATTGTTTGCTTAAAAATTGAACCTTTTTTCTTGCAAGTATGTCTTTTTCGTTTGAAAATTCATTTTTTTTATTGACAATTCGTATTTTCAGTTTCCAAATTCATCATTATAAGTTAGAAATGTAAATATTTGGTTGAAAATGAACTTTTTTGCTAACACTCTATATGTTTTAAGATTCAAAATTCAATTTTTTTGTTGAGAATGTATATTTTCAGTTTAAAAATTCAACTGGTTTATTTAAAATTATTCTTTTTGGGTTGAACATGTAACTATTTGGTCAAATAATATTTTTGGTCTAACAATTAAACTTTTTTGTTGAATCCTTGTCTTTTTGGCTTAAAAATTCGCTCTTTTTTATGTTGAAAGTTTAACTATTTGGCTGGAAATTAAGTTTCTGGTTGCGAATTTGTTTTTTCGGGTTTAAAAATTCAAATATTTTATTGAACATTCATTTAGAAACAAAGACATCTCTTTGAATTAGAAATTCAATTGTTATCTAAATAATTTATCTTTTTGGTTTGGAAATTGAATTATTTTTCATTAATGTTTATTCTTTTTTGTTGAAAAGTTCGACCATTTGAGAGAAAATCCATCTTTATAAGTTAAATTTTGAAATATTTGGTTTAAAATTCGTCCTCTTTATTTAGAAATTCTTTTGTTGAAAAGTCTATATATTTCGACTTAAAATCCGAAGTGTTTTATGTTAAATTCGATATCGTACCAATGCAATAATTTTATTGGAAAGAATTTATTATTTTATAATTTATATTTATTAAAAATAAATATTGCAGGTACAAATAGTAGATCAGAACCGAAGTGGATCTAATATGGAAATTCCTAATCCTGATGTTCAGGGTTTTCAGGATCAAACTAAGGTAATTATTTTTTATTATATTCGAATGATGATTAATTTGTTGGTTGAACTTAAATTTAACTTTTTTTTTTGTAGAAAAACTGTTTTTATTTATAAAAATTGGATCTTTTATTTTGAAAATTCGCATCTTTAAGTTGAATATGTTAGTATTTTCATAGAAAGTTCAATTAATGTATTAATAATTATTTTTATACTAAAAAATTATATTTTTAGGTTAAGAAGCCGTTTTGTTACTTGAAAATAAAACTTTTTTTTTAATCAGTGTTTTCGTTTTGAAAATCTAATTATTTAGTTAAATCATATGCATGACTTAAAAATTAAATTCCTTTGTTGAAACTTTGTCTTGTTGGTTTAAAAATTCGTCTTTTTGGGTTAAAAACTTAAATATTTGGTTGGGAATTAATTTTTTCCTTGTAAATTTATATTTTGTTATTGGAATTTCATCTTTCTTCTTGACAAGCTATGTTGCCTGGTTCAAAATTTAATTTTTTGATTGAAAACTTATATTTTCAGAGAAAAAATTCAACTATTTTATTTAAAATTTGTTTTTTACAGTTGAACATGATTCTATTTGGTTAAATCATATTTTTGGCCCAAAAATTAAGCTTTTCGACAGCTTTATTGAAAGTTTATATTCAATTATTTCGTTGAAAATCAAGTTTTCTGTTACAAATTCACATTTTCAGGTTAATAATTCAACTGTTTCGTTTCAAATTAGCCTTTTTGGTCTATTTGATTCAATCATGTTTTTAGCTTAAAAATTAAACTTTTTGACTTGAAAATTAAACTCTTTAGTTGAAACTGTATTTTTGGCTTAAAAATTAGTTTTTTGTTGTTGTTGAAAGATCAACTATTTGGTGGGAAATTAAGTTTTTTGTTGAAAATTTGTATTTTCGGATTGAAAACTTAATTTTTCTGTAGAAAACTGTTTTTGTGGTTTAAAAATTCAACTCTTTCATTGAAAATTTATCTTCTTGTGATTAATATTCTATTATTTTCATAAAACATTGAACTATTTGTTTGAAAATTACCTTTCTTTTTTAATTATTATTTTTGGATGGAATGAAGTTCAACTTTATGGTAGAACAGTTCTTGTTGGCTTATAAATTTAACTTATTTCTTGAAAGTTTTTTTTCTTCGTTTCTGAATTCGTTTTTTCTTTTGGTTGACAATTCGCATTTTCGGGTTTGAAAATTTAAATATTATATTGAAAATTTGTTCGGCTCATTTGATCGAAAATTTATCTTTATAGGTTTAAGGTTTAAATGTTTGGTTTAAAATTTGTCTTCTTTGTTTAAAAATTCTTTTGCTGGAAATTTATTTTTTTTCTGATAGAAAATTAATTTCTTTTGGTTGATAATTCAACTATTTTGTTGAAAAGTCAATATATTTCGACTTCAAATCCTACGCGTTTTATGTTAAATTCAATATGGTATCAATGTATTAATTTTATTAAAAAGAATTTATTGTTTTACAATTTATATTTATTAAAAATCAATTTTGCAGGTGCAAGTAGTAGATCAGAACAGAAGTGGATTTACCATGGCAATTCCTAGTTCTTGTGGCCAGGGTTTCCAGAATCAAACTAAGGTAAATATTTTTTATTATATTCCAATGATTAATTTTTTGGTTGAACTTAGATTTTTTTTCTAGAAAAACTGTCTTTATGTTTAAAAAATGAATCTTTTATATCGAAATTTTTTTTTCTTCAGTTGGATATGTTAGTATTTTCATACAAAGTTTAATTATTGAGTTATTAATTAACTTTATATTAGAAAATTATCTATGTTATTTTAAGTATTGTTTTGATCTTGTAGGGCCAAATGAGTTGGATATGAAGAAAAAACTCCAATTTTTTTTTCAAAAGCGACGTTTCGTCAGCATGGGTGCGCTAACTTCATAAGGCTTGTTTGAAAATTGGTCAACAACATTGTTAACTAGTTAAGAGTTTTAAAATTTTATTTTTGGCTTCATCATGGTCAAGTCGCGCTTGAAAAAAAAATGGAATTTTTTCTTCACATCCAACTCATTTGGAATTACAAGATCAAAAAAGTATTTAAAATAATTTTAACATGGAGGGCGACAAAGATAATTCAAGGATGAAAAAATTATTTAGTTGAATCATATTTATGGCTTAAAAATCAAACTGTTTTGTTGAAACTTTGTGTTATTTGTTTAAAAATTCGTCTTTTCGGGTTGAAAATTTAAATATTTGATTGGAAATTAAACTTTTTTGTAGGGAGTCGTCTGTGTGGTTTAAAAGTTAAACTGTTTTGTTGACTGTTCTTCTTAGGTCGAAAATTCTATTATTTGTATAAAAAAGTCAACCATATGGTTGAAAATTATCTTTTTTGTTGACAGCTCTTTTGAATGAAAAACTCAATTGTTTTCTAAGTAATTTGTTTTTTTGTTTTGGAATTGAATTATTTTTTATTATTCAATTCAAATACTTGTTTCAAAATTAACTTTTTTGTTGATAATAATGCATATTTTTAGGTTTAAAATGTAACTTTTTTGTTGAAAATTTATATTTTCAGTTTAAAAATTCAATCAGTTTGTTTAAAATTATTTTTTTTGGTTCAGCATGCAACTATTAGCTTGAGTTATATTTTTGGCCTAAAAATTAAACTTTTTTGTTGAAACCTTGTCTTTTTAGCTTAATAATTATTTCTTTTTTGGGCTGCAAGATCAATTATTTGGCTGGAAAATAATTTTCTGGTTGCGAATTTGTATTTTCTGGTTGCAAATTTGTATTTTCTTTATGAAAACTCAATCTTCTTGTAGAAAATTGTCTCTGTGGTATAAAAATTCAACTGTTTTCTAAATAATTTGTCTTTTTGGTTTGGAAATTGAATTTTTTTCAGTGAAGTTTATTCCTTTTTGTTGAAAATTTCGCTCATTTGATCGAAAATTCATCTTTATAGGTTGAAGATTTAAATATTTGGTTTAAAATTCGTTTTTGTTTAAAAACTCTTTCCCTGAATGTTTATCTTTTTTGATAGAATATTAATGTTTTTCGGTTGATAATTTAAATATTTTGAGGAAAAGTCAATATATTTTGATTTATGATGCTAAGTGTTTTATGTTAAATTCAATATGGTACCAATGCATTAATTTTATTGAAAAGAATGTATTGTTTTATAATTTATATTTATTAAAAGTAAATATTGCAGGGATAAGTAGTAGATCAGAACTGAAGTGGATTTAATATGGCAATTCTTAGTCCTTATGGTTAGAGTTTTTAGAATCAAAATAAGGTATAGTCGAAGCTATCAATAAGCCGCAATTTTTATGATTTTTAGGAGAGTTTTTTAATACTATCCAAATATAATATCGAAAAATGTTATAAAAGAGGAAAATATTACAATCAACGGTCGATATATTTGGATAACATAAAAAAGTTCTTCGATAATTCATAAAAGTTTCGATTTCTACGGCGGCACTATTGGTAGCGGCTGACTGGAATTTCTAAATCAGCGTGAAAGTGGGGAAAGCATTTCGGCGAGCTTGAGCAAGGATGAGGGGAAACGGCCTTATTTGAAGCGGCTTTATTGATAGCATCGACTGTATTTATTTTTTATTACATTGGAATGATGATTAATATTTTTTGGTTTAACGTAAATTTAACTTTTTTTTGTAGAAAAAATATCTTTATTTTAAAAAAATGAGTTTGTTACGTTAAAAATTTGTTTCTTTCAGTTGAGAATGTTCAAATTTACATAAAAAGTTTCATTATTGAGTTAATAATTAACTTTTGTATTAAAAAATCATATTTTTAAGCTATAAAGTCTTTTTGTTGCCTAAAAATGCACTTTTTTTTAAATCAGTTTCTGCGTTTTGAAAATGTAATTATTCAGTGGAGTCATATTTATGGTTTAAAAATTAAAGTGTTTTGTTGAAACTTTGTCTTTTCGGTTTAAAAATTCGTCTTTTTTGGGTTGAAAATTTAATTGTTTGGTTGGAACATAATTTTCTTGTTGAAAATTTGTATTTTCGGGTTGGAAACTAAACTCTTTTGTAGAAAATTGTTTCTGTAGTTAAAAAATTTAACTGTTTTATTGACAGTTTATTTATTTTTTTAAAAAGACTTCTCTTTCGAATTAAAAATTCAATTGGTTTTCTAAATAATTTGTTATTCTGGTTTGGAAATTGAATTGAAGCCTTTTATGTTAAATTAAATATGGTATCGTTGCAATAACTTAATTGAAAAGAATTGATTGTTTTAAAATTTATATTTACAGTCGAAGCTATCAATAAGACTGCTATGAATAAGACCGCTTCCCCTCATCCTTGCTCAAGCTCGCCGAAATGCTTTCCCCACTTTCACGCTGATTTAGAAATTCCAGTCAGCCGCTACGAATAGTACCACTGTAGAAATCGTAATTTTTATGGTTTATAGGAGTTTTTTTATATTATCCAAATATATATCGAATATTAATTTTGATATTTTATATTATTTTTGATATTATATGTGGATAATATAAAGATAATCTCTTAAAGACCATAAAACTTGCGATTTCTATGGTGGCACTATTGGTAACGGCTGATTGGAATTTCGAAGTCAGGGTGAGAGAGAGGGAAACATTCTCTGTGAGTTCGAGCAAGGTTGAGGGAAAGCAGTCTTATTCGTAGCGGTATTATGGATAGCTTCGACTGTATTAAAAATCAATATTGCAGGTACAAGTAGCGGATCAGAACCGAAGTGGATATATGTCAATTCCTAGTCTTTGTGGTCAGAGTCTTCAGGATCAAACTAAGGTAATTATTTTTTTATTATATTCAAATGATGATTAATTTTTTTGTTGGACCAAAATTTAATTTTTTGTTAGAAAAATTGTCTTTATGTTTAAAAAATGAATTTTTTATATTGAAAATTTGTTTCTTTATGTTGAATATTTTGGTATTTTCATATAAAGTTTAATTATTGTATGAATAATTAACTCTATATTAAAGTATTATATTTTAAGATTAAGAAGTTGTTTTGTTACTTAAAAATACAATTTTTTTTTTAAATCAGTATTTTCGTTTTGAAAATTTAATTATTTAGTTGAATCATATTTACGGCTTAAAAATCAAACCGTTTTGTTGAAATTCTGCCTTGATGGTTTGAAACTTCGTCGTTTTGGGCTGAAAATTTAAATTTGACAGTCCTTGTTTTCTGTTTCAAAGTTTAATTTTTTTGATGAAAATTTATATTTTCAGATTAAAAATTCAATTGTGTTGTTTAAAATTGGTATTATTGGATTGAAAATGCTTTTATTTGGTTGAATCATATTTTTGGCCTAAAAGTTAAACTTTTCAACAGCTTTATTGAAAGTTTATCTTCTTGGGTTTAAAATTCTATCATTTTCATAAAATGTTTGATTATTTGGTTGACAATTAAGTTTTTTGTTTCAAAAATTCATATTCTGAGGTTAAAAATTCAACTGTTTCGTTGAAAATTAGTCTTTTTGGGTTGAAAATGCAACTGTTTGGTTAAATCATATTTGTAGTTTATAGTTGAACTTTTTGTCTTAAGAATTGAACTCTTATGTTGAAACTATCTTTTTGGCTCAAATTTATTTTTTATTTTTTTGTGGTTGAAAGAGCAACTATTTGATTAGAAATTAATTTTCTTTTCGACCATTTATATTTTTGTGTGGAATTAAGTTCCACTTTTTGGTAGAAAATTTTGTTTGTTGGCTTAAAAATTTAACAGTTTTCTTCAAAATTAGTATTTTTGGCTTAAAACTTTTACTGTTTTTTAGAGTTCCTTTTTTTGACTTAAAAATTCAATTGTGTTTTTGCAGGTCTACAAATTTTTAATTGGTCACTTTTTGATAGGATGTGTAGTTTCTGTTTTATTCGCAAAAAATTACATTAATAGTGAAAAAATCGGCCCGTGTAGTGGACACATTCTCATCAAAACTTTGATTATTTCATTTTTTTTTTCA
>JAABKJ010010031.1:0-11065 GCA_011634705.1 Andricus grossulariae
ACCTAAAATATGTCAAATATTTCGAAATTTTTAAAAAAATTCTCTATGATTTTATTTGCTCTTAAAAACTCTCGAAATCTATTGGAAATTCCTTAGAATCTTTTTGAAAGCCGATAAATATTGAAAATATTTTGAAATCCCTTGAAATTTTGTAAAGCTTCTTGAAATTCTTGAAATTTAACGAAAATTCCTTAGAATCTTCTGGGATATTCTAAAATATGTCAAATAATTTTGAATGCTTTTAAACTGTTTGAAGCTTTCGAAAACTCTCTAAAGCTCTTTAAAACTTCAAAAATTTTTGTAAAATACCTCAAAATATTTCAATTTATTTGAAATATTTTTAAATGCCTTTCTGAAAATCTATTAATTTCTTTAAAATATTTCTGAATACTCTAAAATATTTCAAATCCTTTTAATTCTTTTGAAATACCTTAAAACTTGGGAAAGCTTTTTTAAATTCTTTCAAGTTTTTTAAAATAGGCTAAGATATTACAGAACCTTTAACAAAATATTTCAACTTTGAAAACTTTTGAAGTCCCTCAAGATTCCTAAAATGTATTGCAAATTCTTTGGAATCTCTTAAAATTCCTTTAAATATTTCAAATTATTCTAAATCATTTGAAACATACCTTTTCATTGTTTAAAGCTTTTACAAATTCTTTAAATCTATTTGAAATTGCTTAGTATGTTTGAAAATACCCTGTAATATTTAATTTCTTAAATACTTTAAATAAATTGAAATCACCTGAAATTATTTTAATTTATTAACAATTTCTTATAATCTATCTGAATATATTCTATTTAATTATATTAAAATTGATTTGTAATACTTTTAAATACCACGAAAATATTTTTAAATTGTTGGAAGTCTTTTGAAATATCTCTTTAAATTTTTTGAACATTTTAAAATCGATTGAAAATTTCTTTCAATCTTTTAAAATACCCGAGAATATTCAAAATCATTTAAAATTATTTGACTCTAAACAAGTTGTTAAACTTTCATTCTCCAATGAGGTCATTGAATTATTAATTATATTGAGAAAATCTTCAGTTGAAAATCATTTTTAGGAACTATATTTAAATTCAGTAAAATATTCAAATCGAGGGACCTCATGATGAGCTCTATTTTAAGTAGCACATGTCGAGCTTTAGTGGGACGAGGAAATGAGATAATCTGATAATATTTCCTCAAATTCTGGAATATTTATTTAAATAGCTTGAGAATTTTAAATATCCTATTCAATCATGGAGATTCCTTGAAATATTTTGAAATATCTTTAAATATCTTAGATCCTTTAAAACCTTTTGAAGTTCCTTTAAATTTTTTAAAGCTCATAAAAATTCTTTCGAATCTTTGAACATACTGTAGAATATTTTTGGAAAGCTTAGAATATTTTTAATTCTTTGAAAATTATTTATATTCCTCGAAACTTGCTACAGCTATTTTTAATTCCTTTTTGAATATTTAGCAATATTTTACTTTTCATTAAAAATAAGCAATTATACATTTTGAAAAATGAGAAACTAAATTTAGATTTTTTAAGATTTCGAAGTAAAATTCTAATTAATACAGACAATTGAACAATTATCAATTAGGAAAATAATAGTTCAAAATATATTTAGAAATTTAGAAAAGATTCCAAAATGATTTAAAACGTAAAAAGATTTCAAAGCACTTAAAACACAATATAGATTTTTTAACTAATTTAAAAAGAATATTTAATAAGATTTCCGATATTTTTAAAGAAGAATCTGGATTATAATTTAGCGAAATATTAAAATCGACTGAATTACTGATGAGTTCTATCTTAAGTAGTATATGACAAGCTTTAGTCAGGCGAGGTTATAATTGAATATATTGCTCTTTTTTTAAAACAAAAATTTATTGCAGTAACTTTTCAATAAAGAACAAGAATTTCTGAATAGTTGAAATTAACCAAAATAGACGAATCGTGAATCTAATAGTTGAAATTTCAATTAAACATATGAATTTTCAACAACAAAAAATTAATTTTCCACCACATAGTTAAATTTTCAAATAATTAGTTTTAATTTTAACCAAATAGCTAATTTTTCTACCAAAATAGTTTCGATTTTCTACCAAATTATTGAATTCACAAGCCAAAAAGACCCATTTTTGACAAGAAAGTTCATTTTTCTACCAATAGTTAAATTCTAAACTAAAAACAATCAATTTAAAACCAAAAATATGTTCGCTAAATTTTCAGTTTAAAAATTTATTTTCATAAAACAGATGAATTTTTAATAAAATACTTTAATTTTCAACCAAAGAGATGGATCTTCAACTAATAAAATGAAGTTTTAACCAAAGAAATTTGACTTTCAACCAATTAGTTACATTTACAATCAAGAAGATTCACTTTATACAACAAAAATTTGTTTGACAAAATTTTTCAATCTTTAACAAATAAAATGAAGGATTAGATCGAATTTCAATTTAATAGGTAAATTTTCAAGCAAAGTAAGATGAATTGAAAAAAAAAATTCGAATCCTCAAAGATATTTTATTTTTCAACTAGAAAAGCTGAGTTTTCAACCAAAATTGGAATACGTTAATTCTCAGTTTGAATAAATTACTTTGTAACAGAAAAAAATTTTTCGACCAAACTTTTGAATTTTTGAGCAAACTAAACAAATCTGCTATAACATAGTTAAATTTTCAACCCGAAAATATAAATTTTTCAGATATTGAAAATTTGTTATATCTGAAGAAAGATATTTCTTCTTCCTCAGGTTCGATTCCTATCTGAGCGAAGGAGAAAAATCTTTCATGAGAAATGGAAAATTTGTAATTTCTGAAAAAAGATGTTTTTCCTTCGTGATGTTCGATTCCCACCAGAGCAAAGCAGAAATATCTTTTTTTAGAAACTAAAAATGTATAATTTCTGAAAAAAGATCTTTCTCCTTCGTAAGGTTCGATTCCCACCAAAGCGAAGGAGAAAAATCTTTTATCAGAAATTGAAAATTTTTAATCTCTGAAAGAAGATCTTTCTCCTTCGTGAGTTCCGGTTTCCACAAGAGCGAAGGAGAAAGATCTTTTTTTCAGAAATTGAAAATTTGTAATTTCCGAAAAAAGATCTTTTTCCTTCGTGAGGTTCTATTCACACCAGAGCAAAGGAGAGAGATCTTTTTTCAGATATTAAAAATTTGTGATTTCTGAAGAAAGATCTTTCTCCTTTGTGAGGATCGATTCTTACCAGAGCGAAGGAGAAAGATCTTTTTTCAGAAATTAAAAATTTATTATTTCTGAAATATCCTTCGTGAGGTTCGATTCCCACCAGAGCGAAGGAAAAAGATCTTTTTTCAGAAATTGAAAATTTAATATTTCTGAAAAAAATCTTTATCCTTCGTGAGGTTCGATTCCCACCAGAGCGAAGAAGAAAAATCTTTTACCAGAAATTGAAAATTTTTAATTTCTGAAAGATCTTTCTCCTTCGTGAATTCCGGTTGCCACAAGAGCGAAGGAGAAAGATCTTTTTTTCAGAAATTGAAAATTTATAATTTCTGAAAAAAGATCTTTCTCCTTCGTAAGGTTCTATTCCCATCAGAGCGCAGGAGAAAGACCTTTTATCAGAAATTGATAATCGATCATTTCTGAAAAAAGATCTTTCGCCTTCGTGAGATTTGATTCCCACCAGAGCGACGGAGAAAGATCTTTTTCCAGATATTGAAAATTTGTATTTCTGAAGAAAGATCTTTCTCCTTCGTGAGGTTCGATTCTCACAAGAGCGAAGGAGAAAGATCTTTTTCAGAAATTTAAAATTGGTGATTTCTGGAAAAAGTTATTTTTCCTTCGTAACGTTCGATTCCCACCAGAGCGAAGGAGGAAGATCTTTTTTTCAGATATTGAACATTCATAATTTCTGAAAAAAGATCTTTCTTTTTCATGAGGTTCGATTCTTACCAGAGCGAAGGAGAAAGATCTTTTTTCAGAAATTGAAAATTTATTATTTCTGAAAAAAATTCTCATCCTTCGTGAGGTTCGATTCCCACCAGAGCGAAGAAGAAAAATCTTTTATCAGAAATTGAAAATTTTTAATTTCTGAGAGATCTTTCTCCTTCGTGAGTTCCGGTTTCCGAAAGAGCGAAGGAGAAAGATCTTTTTTCAGAAATTGAAAATTTGGAATTTCCGAAAAAAGATCTTTTTCCTTCGTATCGTTCGATTCCCACAAGAGCGAAGGAGAAAGATCTTTTTTCACAAATTAAAAATTTATAATTGCTGAAAAAGTTCTTTCTCCTCCGTGAGGTTCGATTCCCAGCAGGGCAAAGGAGAAAGATCTCTTTCAGAAATTAAAAATTTGTAATTTCTGAAAAAAGTTATTTTTTCTTCGTTACATTCGATTCCCACCAGAGAGACGGAGAAAGATCCTTTTTCAGATATTGAAAATTCATAATTTCTGAAAAAAGATCTTTCTCCTTCGTGAGGTTCGATTCTTACCAGAGCGAAGGAGAAAGATCTTTTTTCAGAAATTGAAAATTTATTATTGCTGAAAAAAATCTTTATCCTTCTTGAGGTTCGATTCCCACCTGATCGAAGAAGAAAAATCTTTTATCAGAAATGGAAAATTTTCAATTTCTGAAGAAAGATCTTTCTCCTTCGTGAGGTTCGATTTTTACCAGAGCGAAGGAGAAAGATCTTTTTTTAGAAATTGAAAATTTATTATTTCTGAAAAAAATCTTTATGCTTCATGAGGTTCGATTCCCACCAGAGCGAAGAAGAAAAATCTTTCATCAGAAATTGAACATTTTTAATTTCTGAAAGAAGATCTTTCTCCATCGTGAGTTCCGGTTTCCACAAGAGCGAAGGAAAAAGATCTTTTTTTCAGAAATTGAAAATTTATATTTCTGAAAAAAGATGTTTCTCCTTCGTGAGGCTCGATTCCCACCAGAGCGAAGGAGTAAGATCTTTTATCAGAAATTGAAAATTTATAATTTCTGAAAAAAAGATCTTTCGCCTTCGTGAGATTTTATTCCCACCAGAGCGAAGAAGAAAGATCTTCTTTCAAAAATAACAAATTTATAATTTCTGAAAGAAGATCTTTCTCCTTCGTGAGGTTCGATTTGCACAAGAGCGAAGGAGAAAGATCTTTTTTCAGAAATTGAAAATGTCTAATTTCTGAAGAAAGATCTTTCTCCTTCGCAAGGTTCGATTCCCACTAGACCGGAAGAGAAAGATCTTCTTTCAGAAATAAATTCTTTTTTTATTTTAATCAATTTTATGAATTCTTGACCAAGAGAGATGATTTTATACGAAAATAGTTGCACTTTCAACAAAATTATAGTATAGACTAATTTGTCCAAAACAATCCAGTTTTATCCCGGTGTGCAGTTGACGAATCCCAGTTTATTTTTGTACGATTTTTGGCTATAAACTTGGTGCTTTCTGTGAATGTTTCCGTGAAATGTAAACCAGAATCTCGTTAAGGGAAAATGTTCGCGAAAGTAGATCCATGTAGTATGGGTAAGTCAGCGTTTCTAGAAACGCGTGAAGACTAATGTTGAACGTAACTCGAGAAACTCTGGGTCTGGGGCTCTCGGCTAGAAAACTTCTCAATCCCACGGCATGGCATCGCGCGGAGAATTCCATTAAGTTATTTCAATATTAGGTAGCAGACCGCTTCCGCCTTTATTAAATCTAGGGGCGCTTTATCCCACACGGCAAAATGGATCTTGCCGCAAGCATACAACCCATTCCTTAAGGCAAAGCTAAAGCGAAAAAGAAACTCCTTATTTCATTATATCTTACATGTTTCAAACCTCCGCAATTTTTCTTCAGAAAATGAGCACTCTTTGTTTAAATTAACGAAGAGGACTTACCTGGATACGCAATCTTGTGATAAGAGCTTTCTTTCTTCAGAAATTACGAATGCAAGCTTTCAAAATTAAATTAAGAAGCTTTTAGAGAGATTGAAAATGATTAAAAGTTTCCGATCTCATCTTGTTGACACTTCCCTTCCCTTCCTTTATATTCCACCCAGAGTATCTTCTTACCTAATCTACTTACTCTCCTATCACTTTCCCATCACATCCCCACATTTTTCCTGCCCTCCCTCCACTTCTTATACTTCTCTTCCAAACTGGACTATTGTTACTTCTCTTCCCACCTTCCCTCCCTATTCCACCCAGAGTATCCTCTCACCTAATCTACTTCCTCTCCTATCACTTTCTCACCACATCCCCACATTTTTTCTGCCCTTCTTCTACTTTTCTTCCAATCACTACTCCACCCTCCTCTACTTCCCCTACAATCATTTTCCCAGCCTCTTCTATTTTCCTACTTTCATTCTACTACTCTTCATTTCCAAACTCTAGCCTCCTACTTCTTCTATCACTTTCTTACCCCTTCGTTCACTTTCCCACTCGACTTTCCTATTGATTAAAATCGATGAGAGATATTTCCCTAATTTGTTTTACTTTGCCCTATCCGATCCTACCTTATCAACCCTGTTCTCCCGCCCCTATCCGACCCAACATTATTTTTCCCCTACCCTACTTCAACTGCTATCACTTCCGCACTCATTCCCTCAATTCTTCTACTCAACCCTCCTCTACTTCTTCTACTATCCCCTCCAACTTTTACTTTCCCAATCCTCTTCCTCTACTTCTTTGCCCATTACTTCCCGAGCCCTCTCCTTACTCCCCTCCCCTCAATACCCTTCTCTTACTCCCCTTCCAGAGCTCCAAACCTATCAAATAGTTACCCGACTTCTTCTGCCATCACCTCCTAGCAACTCCTAACCATACCATACTTCCTCAACTTCCTCTCATATATATGCTACTTCCACTGAACATCTTTACTACTTCCCAACACCTCCCTTTTCCTATCTTACTTGCACTTCCATACTCACCTTCCTTTACCATTCTGCTCTTACCATTAGTCCCTTCCCCTCAATTTCCCACTACACCCTCCCCGCCTCATGTTCAAAACCACACCTTCTGCTTCTCCTCTTCTCGTATTCCTATCACACCTTTACTTCCCCTCGTCTAATTTTTCTCCTTCTCTCACTTCCTCCAGTCATACTTCCCCTTGTCTCCTCTTCCCTTCGACCCTCACTCCCCCTCACGGAAAAAAGTACAACCCTAAAAACAGAAAGTAAACATTATTTTAGCACTTTAGATTATTAGATAATTGAAAAATTAACAATTTGGTTGATATAGAGAATTGGAAAAGATAGACGCAAATTTAGATTGACTAAGAGATAGAAAAAGATAGACGTTTATAGATGTAGTAAGGATGGGATAGAGAAGAGGGGATAGAAAAGATAGACGGGAATTTAGATTGACTAAGAGATAGAAAAAGATAGACATTTATAGATGTAGTAAGGATGAGATAGAGAAGGTGGGATAGAAAAGATAGACGGGAATTTAGATCATCGGAGATAGAAGAGGATTGAAAAAGAGATGAAAAAGTATATAAAAAGATAGACGTTGAAAGATGTAGGATAGGATGAGATAGAGAGGAGCAGACTAAAAAAGATAGACGTAAATTTAGATTGAAAAATAGATAGAGAAGGGTATTGAAAAAGATAGATGGGAATTTGGATTGACAGAGAAATAGAAAAATATTCACGCCGATAAATAAAGGATAGGATGAGACAGAAAAGGTGGCATTGAAAAAGATAAAAGTGAATTTAGATTTACGAAGGGATAGATTGAAATACATTTTCTCTATCTATTTCTATGATAAAGATCATTGTCTTTAAACAAAAATCATTTAAATTGGGATTACTCGTATTTCAAAGACAAGATTTCAAGATTTATTTTCCGTGGCTTTCGAATTTTTAGTAACAATTTTTATGGATTTTCTCAGACGTTGAAGTTGAATCAAAAAAATTGGCACAAATTAGGACGGTCTTTCTAACTTACTAGCTCAGTCTCTATTTATCAGAAGTACTATAAATAGGGCTCATTTCAAAGAGGAGATTTTAAAGAACATTTGGCCGTAATTTGAAATATTTACCATTATTTTTCTAGATTTTTACCAGGATGTGAATTTGAATGAGAAGGATTGAAAGAAATTAGAACGGTCTTTCTAGCTCACTAACTCGATCTCCATTTATCAGAAGTACTTTATATAGAGATCGTCATCTAGAGGACGCTTTAAAAATCTTTTACCTTAAGTTTTGTATTTTTTCCATTGTTTTTCTAGATTTGTCCAGGATTTGAAGTTCAATCATAAAAATTTGAAGAAATTAGAACGGTTTTCCGAATGCAATAACTTAGTCTCTATTTGTCAAAAGTACTTTATATAGGGCTTATTTTAAAAAGGATACTTCAGAGTTCATTTAGCCTGAGTTTTCAATATTCGCCATTATTTTTCTAGATTTTTCCAAGATTTAAAGTTGAATCATAAAAATTTTAAAAAATTATAACGATCTTTCTAACTCACTAACTCAGTCTTCACTCATCAAAAATACTTTAAATAGGGCTCATTTTGAAGACGAGATCTTCATGTTCATTTTCCGTAACATTCAAATTTTTTCTATTATTTTCCTAGATTTTGACATCAGTTAAAAATAAATCAAGAAAATTAACAAAAATTAGAATAGCCTTTCTAACTCACTAACTCAGTTTCTATTGATCAAAAGTACTTTTAATATTCCTAATTTTAAAGAGGAGACTTCAAAGATCATTCGGCCGTAGTGTGAAATATTTGCCATTATTTTTCTAGATTTTTTCCCAGGATTTGAAGTTGAATAACAAACCTTGCAAGAAATTAGAACGGTCTTTCTCACTCACTTACTCAGTCTTTATTCTTCAAAAGTACTTTCAATAATCCTCATTTTGAAGAGGAGACTTTAAAGATCATTTCGCCGTAGTTTGAAATATTTGCCATCATTTTTCTAGATTTTTTCCCAGGATTTGAAGTTGAATCGTGGACATAGCCAGAAATTACAACGGTATTCCTAACTCCCTAACTCAGTTGCTATTTATCGAAAGTACTTTGAATAGGGCTCATATTATAGGTGAAACTTGAAAGATCATTTAGCCTGAGAATTGAATATTTGTCATAATTTTTCTAGATTTTTCCAAGATTTAAAGTTGAATCATAAAAATTTAAAGAAATTATAACGATCTTTCTAACTCACTAACTCAGTCTCCATTTATCAAAAGTACTTCAAATAGGCCTCATTTTTAAGACGAGATCTTTAGGTGCATTTTTCGTAACATTTAAATTTTTGCTATGATTTTCCTAGATTTTGATATCAGTTAAAATTAAATCAAGAAAATTAACAAAAATTAGAATAGTCTTTCGAACTCACTAACTTAGTTTCTATTGATCAAAAGTACTTCATATAGGGCTTATTTACAAGAGAAGACTTTCAAGTTCATTTCACTTGAGTTTTAAATATTTGCTATTATTTTTCTAGATTTTTTTCCGGATTTGATGTTATATCATAAAAATTAAAGGAAATTAGAACGGTTTTCCTAACTTTGCAACTCAGTCTCTATTCATCAAAAATACATGAAATAAGGCTCATTTTATAGAGGAGACCTTAAAAATCATTAGGCTGAGTTTTAAATATTTAATAGTATTTTTCTAGATATTTCCAGGATTTGAAATTGAATCATAAAAATTGAATGAAATTATAACATTTTACCCAGCTTACTAACTTAGTCCCTATTTATCGAAAGAACTTGATATGGGGTTCATTTTTAAGAGGAAACTTTACAATTTATTAAGCCTGAGTTTAAAATATTTCCTATTATTTTTCTACATTTTTCCAGGATTTGAAGTTGAATCATAAGAATTGAAAGAAATTAGAACGGTCTTTCTAACTTATTTACTCAGTCTCTATTCATCAAAAGTACTTTGAATATGGCTTATTTTAAACAGGAGATCATAAAGTTCATGTAGCCTGAGTTTCAAATATTTTTCATTATTTTTCTAGATTTATCTAGGATTTGAAGTTGAATGATAAAAATCGAATGAAATTAGAACGGATCCCCTATCTCCCTAACTGAGTCTTTATTTATCAAAACTACTTTAAAGAGGGCTTATTTTATAGATGAGACTTTAAGGTTAATTTATCCTGAGTTTTGAATATTTGCCATTATTTTTCTAGATTTTTCCAGGATTTCAAAACGAATAATAAAAATTGAAAGAAATTAGAACGATCTTTCAAGCTCACTAACTCAGTCTCTATTTATCAAAAAAACTCTCAATAGGCGCTATTTTACAGAGGAGATTTTGAAGATGATTTGGCCGTGATTTGAAATATTTGCCATTATTTTTCTAGATTTTTTCTTAGGATTTGAAGTTGTATAATAAACATTGAAAGAAATGAAAACGGTCTTTCTAACTTACAAACTCAGTCTGTGTTTACCGTAAGTACTTTCAATAGGCCTCATTTCAAAGACGAGACTTTAAAGATCATTTGGCAGTAGTTTGAAATATTTAACATTATTTTTCTATATTTTTTCCCAGGAGTTGAAGTTGAAAACTAAACATTAAAAGAAATTAGAACGGTATTTCTAACTCACTAACTCAGTCTCTATTGATCAAAAGTACTTTCAATAGGCCTAATTTTGAAGAGGAGACTTTCAAGGTCATTTGGCAGTTGTTTGAAATATTTGCTATTATTTTTCTATATTTTTTCCAGGATTCGAAGTTGTATCATAAACATTGAAAGAAACTGGAACGGTCTTTCTAACTCACTAACTCAGTCTCTATTTATCAGAAGTACTTTATGTAGGGCTCATTTTAAAGAGTATACTTTAAAGTTATTTTAGCCTGAGTTTTAAATATTTGCTATTATGTTTCTAGATATTTGCAGGATGTGAAGTTGAATATTAAAAATTGAAAGAAATTAGAACGGTCTTTCTAACTCACTAACTCAGTCTCTATTTATCAGAAGTACTTTATATAGGGCTCATTTTAAAGAGGATACTTTAAAGTTCTTTTAGCATGAGTTTTAAATATTTGTTATTATGTTTCTAGATATTTGCAGGATGTGAAGTTGAACATTAAAAATTGAAAGAAATTAGAACGGTCTTTCTAACTCACTAACTCAGTCTCTATTTATCAGAAGTACTTTATATA
>JAABKJ010010032.1:0-11064 GCA_011634705.1 Andricus grossulariae
CCATCCACACATCACTACTTTACCACCGAGCAATTCACGCCTACCCCGAAAGGGAAACGGCTTAATGATATAATTTATAATACATTTCAGTTGTAGCGATTTGCCCTAGAATCTTCGGATTCAAGTTATTTGTGAATAATTCAAGAAATTTGTCTTTTTGGTATCAAAATGAAATTACTTGAATAAAAGTTCAGCTACTTTGTTCAAAATTCGTCTCTTTTGGGAGAAAATTAATTTTCAAAAAATAGTTGAATTTGTAATCAAATAGCTGAATTTTTAACCTACAAAGATGTTTTTTCAACCAAGAAGATTAAGTTTCTACTAGAAAGAACGAATTTTCAACAAAATACATAAATTTTCAATTAAATTGTTCAATTTTATAGTCTGAAAAACAAATATTTCACAAAACAGTTGAATTTTCACCCAACATTCCAACCAAAAAAAAATGTATTTGCAATTAAACAGTAGTTGAATTCCACCAATAAAGACGAATTATCAACAAGATATTTGAATCCTTAACCAAACAAATTAATTCTTAACCAAAAAATTACATTTTTGATCATAAAAAATCATTTTCAATAAAGCAAATCGCAGTTTCAAACAAAGAGATGAATTTTCATATTAAATTATGAATCTTCAACATAAGAAATAGATTTTTAAAGAAGTAGATTAACTTTCAATCAAGCAGTTGAGCTTTCAACTGAACATATTAATTTTTAACCAAGATGAATAATTTTTAACCAAGATGATTACATTTTTACAAAAAAGAAGAATTTCCAACAATATACATGAATTTTCAAAAAAATTATTGATTTTTTAACTAAAAACTATAAATTTTCCACAAAAAATAAAATAGTTAAATTTTCGGTTGAAAAAGTAATTTTCAACCAAAAATGAAATGAATTTTTAACAAAAAATAGTTGAGTTTTCAACCAAAGAGATAAATCCTTAACTCAAAAAAATTAATTTTTAAGAAAGTAGTTCAACTTTTAACCAATTAGTTGAATTTTTGGCCCAATAGTGAAATTTTTAACCAAATAAGATAAATTCCGAAATAGAAATATATAGCGGACTTTAGAACCGAAAAAATAACGTTTACCCAAAAAAAGTTGGATTTTGAAAAGGGGAAGTTTCTTGAAAACAAGGGGAAAAATTGATTCTTTAAAATAAAGGTGAAAGGATGAGAAGAGGGGAAAAAGTGTGAAGTCTGAAATATGAAAGTGATTTTGAAACACATTACGTTTTTATTAAACTTTAACGTTTTAGGGATAGTTTTCACAAAATTTGCAAACTTTGTTAAGAATTATCATCAGAAAACGTACTAAGCATTACCTAAGTTCGTAACGTTACTTCCGCTGACCTCCGTACCCTCCTCATGCTGTTACCAAACGTACTTTTTGGCGCAACCTCCTCCTGCCTCAAATTACTAACGTAGTTTATGGATGGTCCCTTATCCGGGATCCTAATGGGATCTCAATGGGAAAAATTTTTTTTTGCTGGAGGCATAATATACAATGCTAGTATTCGGATTTTTTTGAAACGGAATCATGTTTCTAAAATTTGCCTTATTCACAGATACTGAAAGGAAAACAAATTCGGTATATTTCTTCAAATACCATTTTCCTCTAGAGTCGTTACTCAGAGCTTTTCAAGTTTGCAGAAGGACGACGCGACCCGACCCGACCCGATGCGACGCGACGCGAGGGTGGCTTGTGCAGACGAGAGATCCGGATTTCTTCCTGTGCGCGCTTGTGGCCGGTAAACGAAACCTTGTGCGAATAGAAGGAAACGTCGCGTCAGATATTCCAAAGAAGATTCCCCCGACGAATTCCTTATCCGTTCCGTACTACGGGATGAGAAAGAAATCTTTAAAGCGCACTTTGATTCATAGGTGGGCCGCCGCGCCGCGCTGGCTTGCTCACTGCGGGACGGAACGTGACCTGGCATTAAGTGGCCTATAAAATATTGCGCTCATGTAAATACCCTCGTAAAATTCACCCTGCAATGTTGCACCCCGCATGCTATGACACGTCGCCCCAAGATATATATCCGAGATCTTGTAAAACTTCTAAGTTGTAAATTCAAATTCAATACGCAACCATCTCAAACCCTCTTCGACAGCGCATCTAACATGATTCGGTTCGCGTGTCGCGTCTCGACCGTCATTTTCAATCTTGTTCATCATTTTCTATGTTTCCCTATTTCGCTGTTTCCATTTTCATTTCGCCTCTGTTAGAATTTTTAGAAATCGTGCCGAGTGATCGTTTTTAAACTTTCAAACCGAAGGGTATGGGCATTTTCAGTATAAACTCATTAATTATTCAGTAACAATTCATACCTTTTTTACAGAAAACATGAATTTTGCAGGTCTGGGAAGTGCTTTCGCGAGCAAAGCTCTGTAATTTTCGAGAAACTTTCTCAAAAAAGGTGCGTTACCAAATAGGGCAAACAAACCAAATGAAGATGAGGGCTTGGAAAAAATCTATTCAAAAATATACAATTATAATCAAAAATTAATTTCTTTTGTAGAAAATGTTAGGTTGATCTTTTGGTATGCAAAATACAAATTATCAAATGTCAAAAAACTTGTTCATCAGTTTGAGAACATTTTTTTGTCAAGTTATGATTTTGATCAACATTTAGATCCAGAGTCCAAATGTGGATCATTCTCCGACAAGTACTCATCAAAAACAGGATGTTCAAAAATAAGTTTGAGCATTAAAAATAATAACAATTTTTTTTATTTACTACGTCGTTGGTGATGGGGTATTTGGTCCATGCCTCAAGGAGATGAGCTAATTAAATTTAAATGTGATTATATTTCCAAATCCTAAAAAATAATAAACTATTTTTAACTAATAGTAAATAAAAAATACATTTATGCAAAATAATTGCGATGAAATTAAAATGTGAAATATCTTATATTTTGATATTTTATAATTCCTTATTATCAGTTTATGAGGATGAGAAGTTTATCGGTAGAGCAGTGTCCATTCTCAGAGATGAAAACAAATAAAAAAAATCTAAAATGACCAAATATAATTCTATGATTCTACCGGCGGTACTATACGGTAGCGAAACATGGACATGTCAAGAAAAGGACGAGAGTAAAATTAACGCGATTGGCATGAAACCTTTGCGTACAATATGCGGCAAAACACTGATGGAGAAAGTCCGAAACGAAATAATCCTCAAAGAATGTGGTACAGGAGAGACACTAGTTGATATATGGGAACATTTTGTGAAAGTCTGATATTTAAAAAGTGAAGAGTCACTAAAATATTTAAGGATTTCTCAATCACAGTAATAACACTTAACTCAGTCATGATGGGAAACCCGAGATTTGACAAAATTTATAAAAATGATTTTTTTGTTTATAATAGTGCTGCGATTTGCCAAAATTTAGATTCAAATTTTTACTATTTAGTTCAACTCAACATTCTATAAAATTCGGTTTCATAATTATACCAATTTAAATTTATCATGTAATGAAATAGGTACTCTTTCAACATATCTTCAAATTTTAATCAGTGGTGAAGAAGAACCAAATCAATCAGTGAAATAAGCGTCACTGTTTCAATCAGTGAAATTTTTTTCTGATGCAGGTTCCGAAGGTAACGACAATAATTAAATCAAAAAACTAGTTCAAGTTTAATTTTTTTTAATTAAATGCCCCACGGAAAAGAAATTGGCTTGAAGTGAATTTTGTTAAGGTTCAAACTCTTCTCAGTAATAGGTCATTACTGAGCTTGTAACATGCTAAAGTAATAAGATGCGCTTTTCAGCCATTCTCGAGAAAAACAACTTTTAAAAGATCTACTCTTGTTACATAGACCGCGATGAGGGATTATTTCATCTCCTGGTTAGATCAGTCATTAGTGCTTGAAGTTTGTAACCGGAAAGTCCAGGCTTGATTCCTCCTGCCGGAATTTTTTGCAATTTTTTTTCATTAAAATTTTCTTCAATTGCAATAATTGACTAATAAATTTATTTCAATCAGGTCAACATATTCATTTTTATTTTTCATTGGAAATTCTCATATTTCTTTATTTAATTGAATATTTATATTTTGGTTATTATTATTTTCATGCTCTCGCGAAGCGCAACTCGCAGCTCTAAAATGTGGCGACATCACCCGATTTTTGTGACTATATCAATCAGTACTATTAGAATCATCGAAAAATCAGTAATTTTGATGTCACTGATGGAATTCAGTGACGATTTTTCTCAAGTTCTATAATAAAATTCACTGATTTTTCAGTGGGAAAAAAACTTCACTGTTTTGTTAGTAAAAACCTGACCTATTGATTGAAATAGTGAGATTTCTACTGATTCAAATTGAAAAAAAAAGATTGATCAATATATTAAAAAAATTGAAAGGAATTTTATTTTTTGAGCTTTGAACTGAAAACATCAATCATTTAATAGGTCAGTGTTCGAGTTTCTTACATTTTGATTCCAATATAATTTTACCTTAGATATTTTTTGTAGCAAACGACAATAGAGCGATTTTTATTACGTTGTATTTTTTTGGAAAACCCATCATATTTTCTATAGTTTTTATCATTTTAGGTTATTAAATATTCTGTGAATATTATTGACATACAAAAAACTTGGTTAAATGAAAACTGAATAGAAGTTTTTATTTCTGTACGAAAAGCGGAAACTGTTTTGGAATGCATGTAAGCGCAATTTAAACTGAGTTCAGTACAAATTATTTACAGCTGAATACACTTTGAATTTAAGGGAATGCATAGCAAAATCGAATCCATTTTTAATTTAGTGGAATACATTCAATTATATTCAGTTGAATTAATTTAATTCACTTAAATCTGTTAGACTTCATGTTCAATCTAATTAAATTCCGTTCAACTCACTTTGAAATACCATTCAATTTCTTTGAAATATGCTCAATTAAAATTGAAATAAAGGAAAATTGTATGAACTGACCTCGGCAACGGCTTGAATTGAGACCTGATAAAATAAGATGCTATTTTTTAACATTCCATTTTTGGCACCCTCTGGACTTGAATACTTAAGTATAGCGCTTTCAGGTTTTCGTATAATAAAATCCATTAATTTAATTCCATTCATGTATTGAGTGACTTCTTTGATTTCAAAAATACTATGTTTTTGTAATAAATCTTAATTTATGTCAAATCAAACTTTTCTGATAGACTATTATAACTTAAAAATAACTTGTTAGGCAATTAAAAACTTTTATCGAACACTTTGTTGCATGTAGTTCATGGTACTTCAAGTTAACTGAAAACAAGTCGAGTTCAAAACAATATTTAAATAATTAGGACTTTTTTCCTCACTCAAAATTACCTTCAGATTTGAACTAGTTTTAAAAAGTCGTACAAAAAGTGATTCAACTTTATAATGGATTTCGCGACAAAGCAGATTGAAAAACTTTGTTAGTTATTCACGGAATAATTTTAATAAACTGTGTATTGCCAATGAACTTTTTCAAGACAATATTTTTTGAATATAACTAATATTGTAGTCGTATATTATCTTTAGCGATATAAATACCCATTTAAAAAGATTATTTATCATAATTTTTTATTTTATTTTAAAATCCAATTTAATGGAATTGCGTGAAAATACATATTTTCAGACTTGATATATTTCTATAGAAACATATTTTAATATAACCAAAGTTAGGGGAACGGCGGCGAATGCAGCGCGGCGGCTAATGCAGCGCGGCGGCTAATGTGGCGCGTTCGAGCTTTCGAATATTAACGCATTTTCTGCTTGTGGAGGTAGTTTCATTACATGTATATATGTTTTTAACGTTAAATTATCCAAAAATTGGGATAATTAAATTAATTGCATGATTTTTATGACGAATAGTTAGTTTTCGTTCTTTCGCTTGTATTGTCAGAGTAGCTAAAAACAAGTAAAAAATTACAAAAGTTTCGTGTAAAATTATAAATTTGTTTGCAAATGTACTGTTCTGAGTTTCTTGAATGCTCTCAAGTTTAAAATTTGAGTAAAATAATTAAACTTTAATATAACAAAATCTTCATTAAATATTATTCACATGCGACTAATATGGCGCATTCGGGACTTTTAATATAAAGAATTGTTGAAAAATTTTCCCCATTGATAATTGTTTTAATATATCCTTCATTATGTTATTTTTCATATTGTGATACATTCTGTACTGTTAAAAAAACATTTTGTCTCGAAATTTCGGCAGACATAATCCCTAAAATATGTTAATAATATTAAACGTAAATATATTTAAGGCCCATCAAGCTAGCACCTCCACAATCGAAATTCCCAATTTTTTTTGTATCAGAATTTCAGGCTTTTCTTTTACTTTTTTTGGGCTGTATTGCCGATTTAATTTTTTTAAAACATTTTTATATAGTGGAGGAGCTGGCCTCCACTATATACAATTTTTTAAAAATTCAAAATGAAACACGACAGAATTTTGAGCTTTTTTTGAGGCTCTTGAAGGCGCCAACAACCGTTTTCCAAAAACCACCCTTACTCAAAATAAAACTACCCCCAATGTACAAACTCAAACTCGGAAAAAAACGAAGTACACCAGAATTTCGGGCTTATTTTGGTCTCTTGAATGCACAAAAAAAAACAAAAAAACCACCCCTCATGTTCAAAAAAACAACCCACTTGCAAAAATTGAAATCTGCAAAAAACAAAGTGCTTCAGAATTTTGGGCTTACACTGTGCTCTCGAATGAACCAAACAAATCTTTCTCAAACCACCCCTATGAACAAAAAAACCAACCACTTAGTAAAAACTCAAAACTGGAAAATACAGAATAGAAAGTACTGTTGGGCTTTTTTCGGGCTCTCGAATGCTTGAATCTTTTTCTTGCAAAAACTACCTCTACATCTCAAAAATCAAACACAACCTCAAACTTCAAAAACTTATTAGTGTTGCTATTTTTGACAAAGTCATATCTACTTGGTGTGAAGGGGTTGCTTTTCAACTGTAAGGGCTATAGCTGAAAAATCGGTGTTGGTATTTTTAAGGAGCCCAAAAATCATAAACTCAATTTACACTGTAAAATTCTGAAAAAGATTATTTTTTGACGAAGTCATATCTGCGTGGTGTCAAGGGGTTGTTTTTAACGTTAAAGGTTGGAGCCCAAAAATTGGTGTTGGTATTTTTGAGAAGCCCACAAATCAGAGACTCTAGTTGCATATTAAAATGTTGAAAAAGATTATTTCATGACAATGTCATATCCGCGTGGTCTCAACGGGTTGCTTTTCAACTATAAGGGTTGGAGCCCAAAAATAGGCGCTGATATTTTTGAGGAGCCCAGAAATCAGAGACTATTTACAGTCTTAATAGATTCTCTGATTTTTGGGCTTCTCAAAAATACTAACACTGATTTTCGGGCTCCAACCCTTTCAGTTGAAAAGCAACCCCTTGACACCCAGCGGATATGACATGGTCAAAAAATCATATTTTTTAGAATTTTTCAGTGTAAATATGTAAATTCTTTGATTTTTGAGCTCCTCGAAAATACTAACACCGATTTTTAGGCTTCAACCCTTACGGTTGAAAAGAAACCCCTTGACACGACGCAGATATGACTTTGTCAAAAAATAATATTTTTCAGAATTTTACAGTGTAAATAGAGTCTCTGGTTTTTGAGCTCATCAAAAATACCAATACCGATTTTTGGGCTCCAAAACTTACGGATGAAAAGCAGCCCCTTGACATCACGCAGATATGACTTTGTCAAAAAATAATATTTTTCAGAATTTTACAGTGTAAATAGAGTCTCTGGTTTTTGGACTCTTCAAAAATACCAACACCGATTTTTGGGCTCCATCTTTCAACGTTATAAAACAACCCCAAGGCACCAAGTAGATATGTCTTTATCAAAAAACAATGTTTTTCAGAATTTTACAGTGTAAATAGAGTCTCTGATTTGTGGGCTCCTCAAAAATACCAACAGTAATAAGTTTCTGAAGTTTGGGGCTCGATTTGATTTTTGAGATGTAGAGGTAGTTTTTACAACAAGAAAATGTAAGCTTTCGAGAACCCTAGAAAAGCCCAACACTACTTTCTATTTTGTATTTTCCAGTTTTGAGTTTTCACTAAGGGGTTGGTTTTTCTTACAGGGGTGGTTTTGGAAAAATTTGTTTGGTTCATTCGAGAGCACAAAGTAAGCCTAAAATTCTGAAGCACTTTGTTTTTTGCAGATTTCAATTTTTGCAAGTGGGTTGTTTTTTTTGTACATAGAAGGTGGTTTTTTAAATTTTTTTGGTGCATTCAAGAAATCGAAATAAGCCCAAAATTCTGGTGTACTTTGTTTTTTCCGAGTTTGTGTTTGTAAATAGGGGGTAGTTTTATTTTGAGTAAGGGTGGTTTTTGGAAATTGGTTCTTGGCGCGTTCAAGAGCATCAACAAAAGCTAAAAATCCTGCCGTGTTTGATTTAAAATTTTTTTAAATTTCTATACAGTGGAGGTGCTGGCTTGAGTCAAGTCAGCAATTCCACTACAAATTTGAATTTTCAAAAAAATAGGGGAGCACAAAAATCGGCAATACAGCCCAAAAAAAGGCCCAAAATAGACCCAAAATTCTGATAAAAAGAAATTTGGGAATTTCGATTGTGGAGATGCTAGCTTGATGGACCTATATATTTATCCTATTTTTATTGAAATTTACTAATAGCTCATCATAATTTGTTTTTTATTCAATAATTATGAATTGAAATCGAAACGCGCCATATTACCAAACAAGGTAGGACAATTTGGCGCAGATGCACTTTTTGGAAAACACATTAATTAACTGTTTTAATGAACTTCAATTAAATTATCTCTTTGCATAGAGCATTGATATTGGTCTGAACAAAATATATTTTATTACATTATTTTACTTTATATTTGAATTTTACATTCTGTTTATTCTCAAATATCGCAGTTGCGTTTAATTTTATACCTCTAAAATGTTTACTTGCAAAAACTGACATTGTGCGTTTGTCGAAAAAATTTCTCGTTCCTGTAAATGATACTGTGATATGAGACTTTCATCGTATTGGAATTCGGCGTTTCCCAGCATGTGTCCTACATGCACAAATGCAATTTTCATATTGAAATTTGCTTCAAGGCAATTCCCTTCAAACAAATAATGTTTTTCTGACACTGCCAATTTTTTTCAAAGTTAAACCATTTATTCTTTCCGTGAGAGCGAACACTTTAATGGAAATAAAGTACTAATTGTTATATGTTAGTCAATTTCGTAAGACAATAAATTTAAATCTTTCTGTTCTCATGATTTACTAATTTAATCATATGTGACAAAATTAATTTATTTATCAGTGTTTCTTAATTCTGGATTTATTTTTTAATCAATTGTTTCTGTAGTATTTGAATGATTTATATTAAGGAATGAGAATTGTGGTAAAGAGTTTTCTATAAAATACTCGTGTTTGTAAACAAAGAGATTTTTTTAAACAAAACAAACTGCCGACGAATGTAACGTGAATCGGCTGAGGTCACATTTAAAGCTCACACATTCGCCTCTACATCCATTATTCTCTTTTTTATAGACGTATATCTAGCAGTTATTATCACAAAATGCCGAGATGAAATATGATGCGCGTAAAACACACACATACAGTGAGAACTTTTCTAAGCGCTCTGCAAATTGCAGATAAATTCCATATAATTCGCTCTCTTTCATTCAGCTAATTTTATCTTTTAAGCTCATATTATATCATTATCAATATTATCACCCACTATGACTATAATAAAAAATTAAAAAACTTATTGCGCGGAGAAAAACAATCTGGTAATTTTACGTAATAGTATGTTAATTAAGGGAAACGTGATATCATAGTTTTTTCTATTATATAATGTTTATTTGGCACAATTTTTTGTTAGACATTAAAATACTTTTCTAGATAATGATTTCAGATTAAACTTTGGAAAATAGGACCACTTCAGAAATTCAAAATTGAAGAATTTCAGATCAGAATGTTGAAAATCGGATAACTGAAAATTCAAAAGCAATCGAAGTTGTATTATTTTTAATTAAAAGTGTTTCAAATTAAATAATAAAAAATAAAAGTCTTTTGAATTTAAATAATTATTGTCAATACAAAGCGATTAAAATTTGATAATTTTGAATTAAAAAATAAAGTAAATGTTTTAAGTTCAAAGCTTCTGAAATCCCTAAATTTTCACATTGTTATCACATAAACAACATTATAATATGACGATGACAAATACAAAATTGTATTCAATATTCCGAAAATGCAAACGGATCATGCATCATAGAAAAGGGATTTTAGCAAAAATATTACTTAGATCCCTTTTCCCCTGTAAGGAATTTTTGTCAATTTTAATTGGAAATCAGATCTTAAACTCAGTAAAAATGATATATAAGAGTTTATTGGTCTGAATTGAATGTACATATATAATTTATAATTTTTATTTATGTTTATTCACTGTTTTATTTTTCTTAAAATTGATATATTATAAACGGCTTGAATTTGAAACCTTGAGAAAGAAACAATTCAAACTTGGAGTGTTCAATAATAAACAATTCCAAACTTCGATTAAAAAGTAAAGTATTCCTAAATTAGGATCTTGAATTCATTCTGGAGGTATTTAATTATCGCTTTCGAAGAATTTGAAAAATGAGACAATTCTTTACGATGAAAATTGAACAAAATCGTGTAATTTAAAATTGGAAACTTCCAAAAATTAGGACATTCCATACCAAATTTTTAAAGAGCCATGACATAGCCACCGAGCGCGGCCTCGGGTTGCGGAGAGATGGTCCCTGTACCAAGGGTTTCTGCTGAATATGGTTACTATAATTAATAAGCAGTTGCGGACAACTGTCCAAGGATGGTCCCGAAGGAATAACCCCTAAGCGGAGGCGTAGCAACCGTGCCTAAAGCTGAATGGCACCTTGGTGAGGTGTCTTAAACGGTGACTCTGTGATACCGGGCGACCTCTCAGAGTATGCAGCCTTATCCTTGCACGCCGGGCTCTACAAGGATGGACCAACCCTTTCCCTAGCTGCTCGTGGGAACAACAATGGCACCACCAAAACACCAACAA
>JAABKJ010010033.1:0-11064 GCA_011634705.1 Andricus grossulariae
TAAAAATGAATTCTCAACCAAAAATGTAATAGTAGACTTTTCAAACAAACATTCAACCAAAAATAGTTCATTCTGCGTCCAAAAAAGCTTTTTTAGTCCACAAAGAATAAAATATCAACCAAATTGTTGAATTTTTAAGTCAAAAAAACGAGTTTTTTTTACAAAAGATTTGAATTTTCAACCTGAAATTATGAACTTTTAACCAAAAAAATTGATTTTCATCCAAATAGTTGAATTTTCTACCAAAATAGTTGCATTTTCATCGAAAAAGGATGACCTTTGAACAGAATTGTTGAATTTTCAACAAAATAATTAAATTTTGAACCAAATAATAAAACTGTTGACCAATAAAAATGAATTCTCAACCAAAAATGTAATAGTAGACTTTTCAAACAAACATTCAACCAAAAATAGTTCATTCTGCGACCAAAAAAGCTTTTTAGTCAAGAAAGAAAAAAAAATGCAACCAAGTTGTTCAAATTTCAAGCCAAAAGGACGAGTTTTCTACAAAACATTCGAATTTTCAACCCAAAAAGACGAGTTCTCTACAAAACATTTGAATATTCAACCAAAAATTAGGAAATTTTGACAAAAAAATTAATTTTCATCCAAATTGTGGAATTTTCATCGGAAAGCGATGACCGTTGAACAGAATTGTTGAATTTTCTACAAAATAATTAAATTATCAACCAATTAATAACACTGTTAACCAAAAAAGATGAATTCTCAACCAAAAATATAATAGTAAACTTTAAAAAAAAAAGAATGAAGTTTCGAAATTAAACAAAAAAACGAGAAATAGGGGAATAAGGGAAAGACTGTGAAGCCTGCGATAAATAAATAGAAATTTGTAATAAAATACGTAAAATGTATAAAAGAAAAGTGTCTTCGTTACGGTTGTAAAAACAAAATTTTGCAAATCTAAAATAATTGTAAAAAAGATTTTTGTGTTTTTCAAATTTTTTTTTTTCTAGTTTACTCAGAAAAATACTTCGAAAAAAGCAGAGTTCTGTACTGAAAAGAATACACGTATCTACTGATAAAAATATATTTAAAAAAATCAAACATGAACCTTATCAATTCTGTTGTTTATCTATTTTTCAATCTTTGATCATTTTCAATTTTCATCGGTAGAAAGTGCTGAAGTGTTCAACAGATTTAACAAATCTAGCTTAAGAAAACATTTTTAAACACACAAATGTATAGAAAACGTGACACTTGAGTGAGATACCCATATGATAACAAAAAGATTGTAATAATAAATGAAATCCCCTTTTGATTCCCTTTTTTCGGGGAAAAATCCACCTTTTTACCTTAATTTGAACTACTGAACCGCTGTGATCTTTGTAAAATAGAAACGGTTTTATAAGTACATTTTTCATTTCATATTCTTATTTATTTGTAAATCCATTACCATATTTTTTTAGATGGTTTGGAAAAGCGCCTGAGACTCATTCTGGACGAACTAATGGGCCCAAGTCACAGTTCCGCTGTCAAAAGCACCTGGGAACCTAATATACTGGTACTTTTATATTTTCCTTAAAGTATTCTTTCAATTTTATATTATATTTTATATTGTATTTAGTTCAATTAATTAGGGTTATAAACTTGAGTAATTCAAAACTGTTTGTCTAATTCGGTGAATTTAATTACGTGTTATTAAATTTTAATATTCAATTAGCAAATATATGAATTTTTTTATTTTGAAGGTATAAATTTGAATCCTGCTAAACTGTTTTTCCATTTCAGTCATTAAAATTATTATTTTTTAATATCATAGCTGAAAAAAGCGCGCGTGTATTTTTTCTATTTGACGGGGGAAATAATTTTAAATATAAAATAAAAATTTCGAATAAATATTTATTTGTAAACGTTTCTGAACACTCGAATTCGATTTAAAATTAGATTCTGAGATTTGAGACCAAGGAAATAAGTATTATCAGTTTGTTTTTAAAGTTTCATAAATATAATTTTTTTATGATTCTTGACAAAAATTAAAAAGATTTTTCAAGATTTCAGATGTGTCGAAAAAGAATCTAGAAACTTTTTTTATATTACAGGATTTTACGAAATATTAGGAAAAATTCCAGTCAGTTTAAGACATTTAAGACTTTTAGAAGTTTGAAACAAATTTTTTAATATTTTTAAAATTTTCGGAAATATTTTCAAGTGTTGAAAATATTTTTAGTCTTTTTAATACTTCTAAAAATCATAAATATATTTTAAACTGACTCGAGTTTTTCTTAAAATGTTGAAAAATCTTTTAAAATTAAACAAATTGCCTTTAAATCTTACAGATTGTTTTTATATTTCTAGAAAATTTTGAAATGTTTTGAAATCATATTAAATATTTTCTCAAAATTAATGTATATTTAGAAATCTATATTTCGTTAAAAAATCTTTGAAATATGTTCAAGTTTTTAATTAAGTTTGAATTTTTTCTAAACTTCTAAATATCTCTCAAACTTACTCGATTTTTTAAATTTTGTAATCCTGCAAAATTGCAAAATTTGAGGAAATCATTTGAAATTATTTGAATTTTTTTATTTCCTCTTAATATTTATTTAAAAGAAAATAATAAATCATTCGAAATTAGCCCCGGAATGTTAAGTTTTTTTTTATTCTTGTGAAAGTTTTCAACATTCTTGGAAAGCTTGTTCATAATCTTCAAAAATCTGCATTTTGTTTGAAAGTTTTTGATTTCCCAAGATTTACATTATTTTCGAATTTTTGTGAAAACTTATAAAATTTTTTACTATCTTTCGAAATAACTCAGTTATCCTAAAAAATTTTAAATCCTGCAAAATTAAAAAAATTGTCTTAAAATCTTTCAGATTCTTTTTCGATATATTTTTAAATATAAAATCAAACGTGAATCATTAAAAAAAATTCCAGAAATCCTCTTATTGTCGGTAGCGGTATTTTTTTCGTAACCAGTACCCACAATATTTTTGTTAGCAGCACCATAATTTAATTTTTCTTATTTCTTTAAAAGTGTGAAAAAGTTTACCAATTATAGTGTGGTAGAAAAATGTTGAAAACAGAATTATTTTCCAATATTAAAAAATCAAGTAAAATTAAAATTGTCTCTTTTATCGAGAATGTTTA
Organism: Andricus grossulariae; assembly: GCA_011634705.1. Classification (NCBI taxonomy): domain Eukaryota; kingdom Metazoa; phylum Arthropoda; class Insecta; order Hymenoptera; family Cynipidae; genus Andricus; species Andricus grossulariae. Next base: position 3,109 of record JAABKJ010010033.1, read on the forward strand.
AAAATATTCAGAAATAAATTTTATCATGAAATAAAATTACTTATTTTAAAATTTTGATTTACTAAGATACTATTGTTGGAAATTTTTATTATTTCAAATTGAACTTGTCTTTCTAAAAACTTGTAAATTTAAAATATTAGGTATTATTAATATTACAATATTATATTATAATTAATATTAATTGATTAATTAGCAATTCAAAGCTGCTTTTTAAAATCAAAATATAAAAACAATACAATAAATACAATACAAAAAATTATTAATAATATAATATTACAATAATATTATTAATAAAAATTAAATTGTATATATTAATTTATAATAGAATTTAATTTATTATATATAATAAATTTCCCTCAAACTGGAAACTTTATTTCGAATGTTTTTAATTTCGTATTAAAATTCTTGTTAATATTTGAAATATTGTTAATTGAACTGTTTTCAGTTTAAACCCAAGTTATTTTCTTGAAATTAATAATTGGGAAAGCTTTATTCTTAAGATTAATTTTAAATTCTTCAATTTTTAAGTCTTTAACTTCAATATTGTTTGATTAAAAAAAAAATAATTAAAAAAATGTTAAATTTGAATTTGATTAATTTGCTTAAAATCTTCAGTCGTTCAATATATAACTCTTCAAGTTAAAATTCCGTAAAGAGACTCATATTTATGATTTATTTATTTTAAAAAAATCCAAACAAAGCTATATTTATTCAGATTTGAATGTTCAAAAAATTTTTTTCAAATGAAAATAAACTGTAGAATGACGAAGAATTCTTTGTTTTTTCAGGGGATAAAAAAGCACAAATTACTGGAAGACGTTTTAGGCGTCCTAGCTAAACATCTTCGATGGCAAAGATTGTATCTCGAATACTCAGAACAGCTCACGGCTATAAAAAGTGCTAGCTTATAAACAAATTTATTCTTTTTGTCAAAAAAATATTTTATTTACATTTGTACAGTGAAAGTAACGTAAGTGAAATGAATTCAAGCCAATGCGTCTACAATGATGATTTATCTCAATTTATGTCAATTTATGTTAGATTAAAAAGTGTGATTTATAAGAAAGTCTAATGTACTTATTCTGGAAGTATTTTGATTTATTTACCATCTTTCAGTATTGAATAACTGCCATGTCCGTCTTTTTCTAAAAAAAATCATGTTCAGGAAAAGTAAGGATTCGATAATAAAGAGACGATATTTTTAAACGACTGTATTGTATTTATGTTCATAGGAATATATTATAATGTCGTATATATATATATATGCAGTTTTACACCACCTTATAAGCTCTTTCTTTATAAAAATACATAATAAAGCTCAGTGTGCAATAAGCGAAAAACTTGTAAATTAGAAAGCAAATAATTAATCGTAACAGTTCGTTCTCGATCGATCATTCAAATAGCACCATCGCCTCTTGATATTCCGCGTTCTAAAATTACTTCCTCGTATTTACCTTTGAACGTAAGTATAAAAATAACACTAACCAATGTAATCTTTTGATACGTTTATAGATTAAATCCAATAGAAAGATCTTTCGGGTCAACAAACTTTTCCATTTGTTTTGAGTATTTTACATTCATCTTATATAGCGATATTTTTGACAAATAATTTGTTACATTTTCAGTCTAATTACATGCCTTTAAGTGTTATTTTCTCTCGTGTCGCACGGACGCATTTATACAAATTATTGCACAACATTCATAATATACAAACAGAAATTTATAAATTAAGACTTCACTGATTGCGATGCATTTTTCAAACCGTTTGGTCCATTGTAATATTGTATTAAGTTATGTACAAATTTGTTTCTTGTAAAAGTACTACATCACGGATATATTTTCTCACATTAAAAATTCTCACTTGGTTTTATATTCTAGATGCCTGCCGTTTTTGACTAGTGGAAGTCTTTTCTGTAATAATCGATTAATCGAATCCTCCTCTTCCTATTCTGATATATAAACTCTGGTTAGAATTGTAGGCAAGTGGTAAAAAGTACATGATTCCTGAAAACGTTACAAAGGCGGAGGTCCATTGGGATATTCGACCAAGGGCGTGAAGCTCCTGGCGAGGTTGTTGGAGAGCATACAACTATAATCTTCCTCTACCGAAGGCACCAGCGAGGCAGCTCCTAAAAGCAACAGCATCAGCGCTTGAATCGGAAGAGAAGCTCGAAGAACTCTTCCTACGAAATTGCATCCTCGCACCAATGCTGTCTCGCCCCTTTCGTCACCACTGAAACAGGTAAAGAGAAAATTTAACTTTTCATCATCCATCTGAAAGTCTTGTGTCTTTTATCAAACAGAAATAAAACAATGACAGCAGGAAAAGAAAGACATACTCTGTGGAGGCTGTGTCGTGGGGTTGAGCACTTCCGGAGGCAGCTTCATCGAGCAGCTACAGTTCAAAAAAAGAGAAAACACAAACAATAAGATACTGTGCAAGTGAGTGACCTAAAGAACTAAAGGACTTCAGGGATCACAGTCCGTCCCCTTTTTTTTAGGCTTAATACCCAGGTCTCGGAACGGGTTAATTTTTAGTAACTTAGTTACTTTTTTGATCCGCGGTTACTAAAAAGTTACTTATTTCATGAAAAGGTTACTTTTTGTTACATTTTTCGTCCGAAATGACGAAATGAATTTTTGAACAATGACATTTTTAAGGGAACATTGTGGACAATGTAAACATTCAATTTTTTCCAGTAAATTTGGCACTTTAGAGACAGGGCAATTAGAGAATAAGAATAAAATAATAATTAGTTCGTATGTAAAATGTATAAAAAGGAGAATTCAATGAAATTTTAATGAATCCTGGTAAAAATTGCAATTTAGCTAAAATTTCTAGTTTCTTGTTTAAAATTTTAATCTTTTTTTTGTTCAAATATTGAACTATGTATTATATTTTTCCATGAGAATTTATCTTCTTTGGTTGAAAATTCGGTTAAAAGTTGAACAATTTTCGTTAAAAGTTATTTTTTTTTGTAGATTCATCATTTAAGTTGAAAATCCATCTTTGATGGTAGAAAATTAATCTTCTTAAATGAAAATCACCCTTTTGTTTGAAAATACATCATTTTATTTGAAAATTCATCTTCTTGGTTAAAAATGTACTTATTTTGTTGAAAATTCGTCTTTTTGGGTTGAAAATTCCCCTGTTTTTGTAGAAAACTCAACTATTTGGTTTAATGATAACTTTTTTGTTGAAAATCTACATTTGCTGGTTAAAAATGTAACTCTTTTGTAAAATTTGGTCCTTTTGGCTTAAAAACTCAATTATTTGTTTGAAAAAGATCCTATTTTGTTGAAAAATCGTCTTTTTTAAATGAATTCTACTGTTTTTTTATATTAAATAAAAATCTTTTTTGGTTATTATATCAACTATAACATTTTTCGTTAAGAATTCATCTTTTTTAGTCAGAAAAATTCAACCATTTTGTTAAAAGTTCAACTACTTTCTTAAACATTCATTTTTTGTTGAAGATTCATAATTTTAGTGGAAACTTCGTCTTTTTTGGTAGAAAATCTTTCTTTTTGGATACTTATTTGCCAAATTATAGTTATTTTACGGTTACTTTTTTGAGAGAAGTATGGTTACTATTTTACTATTTTTTTTAAGCTTGAGTAGTTCCGAGCCCTGTTAATCCCCTTTTCTCCCTTAAATTTGAAAAATCCCCTAAAACACCTAAAATCGAGAATTTTGACCGAATTTACACCCTTTTAACGCTTTTTTTTCAAGGTTTCGATTCATTTTTTCGGAATCGTAAACAGAAATTCAAGACGTTAGAAAACAAGACGCACTGAATTTTTTTTTATGATACCCATTTAAAATGTTTCCTAAATGATTTACTTGCTAATTTAGTGGATTTGAAGAATTGACAGTGAAGAAATCGCTAAGATTCATTCGATAAACTAAACCCGAATAATAAATAAGATAGAAAATAAATAGATTTTTCATGAAAATAAATTATTTTAAAAAGATTAATTTTTATACTATGTTACATTCAATTTGAAAAGCTTTAAGTTCAATTTTCAAAAAAAAAAAATGAATTTTGAACATAGCAGGTCAACTTTTAACCAAGTAGTTCAACTTTCAACCAAAAAAGTTTTTAATTTTAGATAAAAGACTGTTAAATTTATAAACAATGATTTGACAAAAAAAGGTGATTTTTAAACAAAAACTGATCATTTTCAACCAAGCAGTTGCATTTTTAACCAAAAATGATGAATTTTCTAACCAGAAGATTAATTTTCTACCAAAAAATAAAAATTTTCAATAAAATAGGTTTGAATATTCATCATGAAAAGATCAATTTTTAATTAAAAAAAAAATAATAATTTTCAACATAAAAAGGAATAGTTATATTTTTAGTTAAAAAAGTTAATTTCCAACAAAAAAAGGAATTTTCAAGATATAGTGATAAAAGGGATGAATTTTCAACTAAAATTATGAATCTTCAAGAAAAAAATGATTTTTCAACAAATGAGTTCAACATTCAAACAAAAAGTTGAATTTTGAACAAACAAAAAATACATTTTCAACCAAAAAGATCTTAACGAAAAATATAATAATTTATATTTCAACCCAAAAAGATTTTAATTTTAAATAAAAAAAAGTTGAATTAATCCAAGAAAGATGAATTTTCAACAAAATAGTTGATTCTTTAACTAAAAGAACTTTTTTAGTCAAGAAAGAAAAAAATTTTCAATCAAAAAGATGAATTTTCGACTAAAATGATGAATCGGTCACAAAAAAATGAATTTTTAAAAAAGTAGTTCAACTTTTAACCAAGTAATTCAATTATAAACCAAAAAGATGAATTCTCCACGAAAAATGTAATAATTAATATTTTAACTGAGAAAGATTTTTATTTTAAATTAAAAACAGTTCAATTCATCCAAAAAACATGTCTTGAAATTTTTTTTGGATTTTTAACCAAATTGTTACATTTTCAAGCAAAAAAGATGAATTTTCTAAAAAAAAGGTGATTTTTTAAATATGAATTGTCAACAAAAGAGTTAATTTTCAATCAAATAGTTGAATTTTCTAACAAAATAGTAGAATTTTCAATCAAAAAGTTTATTTTTCAACAAAATAGCTTAGAAAAATAACATTTTGTAATGAAAGAGATGAAGTTTTAACTAAAATGATGAATCCTCAACCAGAAAAATGAATTCTCCAAAAAGTAGTTTATTTTTTATCGAAATAGTTCAATTTTCAACCCAAAAAAATATTTTTTCAACAAAAAAGTAAACTTTTAATCAAATAGTTTCATTTTTCACCAAAATAGTTTCATTTTCTACGAAAATACTAGTTATATAACTACTTTTCAACCAAAAAGAATAATTTCTGAATTTTTAACAAAATAATTCAACTTCCAACCGAATAATTAAATTTAAATAAAAATATACCTAAATAGAAATTTTTATTCATTTTTAATACTTTTAAAATAAGTAAATATATAAAATACGTTAAACTGCATATCGGAGAAAAGTATGTTAGTTGTGGTTGTAGAAACAAAATTTTGGAAATTGAAAATAATATGCAAAAAAGTAGCGTAAATTAGGAGCTTGGTTTTTTTGGTGTTCAAGTCATTTTAGTTCGAAAAGATTTTTCTGTTATTGAACATTTTAAGAATTTGTTAAAAATTCTTAAAATATTTTCTTGAAGATTCATCTTTTGGGGTAGAATATTAATCTCCTCAGTGAAAAAAATCCATCTTTCTGGTGGGTAATTTAATTCATTTTTTAAAAATTCAATTTTTATGGTTATAAATTAATTTTTTTAACTATACTGTGACAGGGCACTTTTATTCAATATTCACGACATACCCACATGCTATAAAAAGTCAAACTTCAACTGATTTATTTGAAGAAGTTTAAGATTAAAATCTTTGTTGGTTGAAATATCAACTACTACATTTTTCATTGAGAATTCATCTTTTTTGGTTGAAAATTGAACTATTTGCTTGAAAGTGAAACTACATTGTTAAAAAAGCATTTTTTTTTGTTAAGCAAATAATGTTTGTTCAAAAAGCTTTCTTTTTTGGTTGAAAATTCGTCTTTTGTGGTAGAATATTAAAATTTTAAATGACGAAATTGGAAAATTTAACTAATTCGTTGAAAATTCAATTTTTATGGTTTTAACTGTACTGTCGGAGGGCACTATCATTCAATATTCACGACATACCCAAGTGATATAAAAAGTTTTTGATAATAAATTAAATCCTTTTTTAATCCCCTTTTTACCTAAAATTGAACAACTGGACCGCTGTGATCCCTGGGACATAGAATTTGTGCAACAATCTACTAAACAAATGTGTTTACGCAGAACTAAGATTGATCTAATTATCTTCAAGACCTGAAATGAGAGACTCTTTGAAACTTCAACTGATTTTACTTGAAGTGGAGATCAAAGTTTGGAAGTTGGAGTTTGATGGGAATGAACTTACATCTCTGGAGAGTGATGCTAGGGAAGATGTAGCTGCAAGACCTACATCTCGAGGGTCTAGGCCGAGGGTTGCTCCCAGTTTAACGACATATACTCCAGTGAGTCTTCGGAGTGATTGCAGTCTGAGCCTCAGTTCTTGAAGCCTTTCCCGGGCTTGGTCGTCTTCATCAAGTAACTGATCGGCTGATTCTTTCAGGGAAAGGACGCGGGGTTCGCATCGCTCCAGATCACTGCGCAGTTCCCTAAAATGATGAATGAAAATTGTAAAAAATTGATAATCATCAAAAGCAGGGTTGAGACAGGTCAGGGAAGACCTGAAAGAGTCAGGGAATTTAAAACTGATCAGGGAAAGTCAGGGAATGTCAGGGAAAACCTGAAAACGTCAGGGAATTGTCAATAAACTGAAGTTGAAGTTTAGGGGTCATCTACATATTACGTAAGGCGTTTTTCTGAAATTTTGAACGTATAATTTTAGATTTTTTTTTATTGTATTATTTTTTTGTTCAGATTTCATCTTGTGATTAAAAATTTTGTTATTTTGTTGAAAATTCAAAAATTTTGTTGAAGTCATTGTTTTTAGTTAAAAAAATCAACTGTTTTGTTGAAAATTCGTCTTTTTGGGTTGAAACTTCAACTATTTTAGTAAAACGTGAAATTGTTTGATTGGAAAGTAACTGTTTTGTTGAAAATTCATATTTTTAGTTTGAAAATTTAACTATTTTGTAGAAAAATCATCTTTCTATTATGAAAATTGAACTATTTTGTTGAAAATTCGTCTTTTTTGGTTGAATTCTATTGTTTGTGGTTTAAAATTAAACTCTTTTTTGGTGGAAATATCAATTGATAGACCTTTTTAGTTCAAAAATCTTTTTTTTTTATTGAAAATTTAACTATTTTGTAGAAAATAGTTTTTTTAGTTGAAATATGGTTTTTTAAATTGAAAAATCATTTCTTCAGTTGAAAATTAATATCTTAATGAAAATTAATGTTTTTTAACTAAAAATATAACTGTAACATTTTTAGTTGAAAATTGATCACTTTTAGTTGAAAATTCATGTATTTTGTTGAAAATTCATCTTTTTGGTCGAAAATGCAATTACCTATTTAGTTAAAAATCCATTCTTTTTGCTGAAGAGTCATCATTAAAGTCATTATTTTATTTGAAAATTCATTTTTTTATTTGAAAATTAATATTTTATTTGAAAATTAATATTTAATTGAAAATTTAATTTATATGGTTAGGAATGAATGTGTTTTAACTAAAAATATAACTGTTCTATTTTTAATTGAAAATTGATCACTTTTAGTTGAACAATCATGTATTTTGTTGAAAATTCACCTTTTTGATCGAAAATGAAATTACCTATTTAGTTAAAAATCCTTTTTTTTTGCTGAAGAGTCATCATTAAAGTCATTATTTTATTTGAAAATTCATTTTTTTAGTTGAAAATTAATATTTTATTGAAAATTTAATTTATATGGTTAGGAATGAATGTGTTTTAACTAAAAAT
>JAABKJ010010034.1:0-11063 GCA_011634705.1 Andricus grossulariae
AAAACAAATAGAAATACATAAATAATTACTGGAATAATTATTTAGGAATTTCTGTTTGTTTTTCTATTGGTTTTTTTCTCTCTTAAAAACGTGTTTTAAGGAAAAAGCAAAGATGATGGAAGTGTGTTTGAAACGCGTTTCCCTATACTAGTGACCACGGCCTGCGCCCGATCGAGTACGACGAAAATCAATGTTACGCCGATGTACATATTTTGAGTATTTTCATTAAACTTAATTATTGTTATTAAAATCACTGTTGTTCATTAACCCTCATTCCCACATTATGTATATTTAAAAGATTGAAATTAAAATACTTTGAAGATTCTTCATGTGAGCCCTCCTGAAGGTGATCAGCTGCTGCAGGTCTTTTTCCAAATATTCGAATTTCTCTTACGCAATCGTTCGATGTCACTTTGATATAGGAACAAAATCCAACGAGACCGACGATCATCTCGTATCGTTATGCACCATTAAGCCAAAGACAGGGCCTTGACTTACGAGGCATTGACATTTTTAAGCCAGATCCAAGACGAGCGATTCCGAGAGCAATTTAATGCGGCAGGTATGTCTCGGCTTGAGGCTTCAGCAATTCTTGACTTGCGCACGCCTCTACATTTTTATGATAATTCGAGTACAAGTAAACATTTCTAGAGTTTCTTGGGCTCATTTTAAAGAGGAGATTTTAAGGTTCATTTTTCGTGATTTTCAAATTTTTACCATTATTTGCCTAGACTTTTCCAGGAGGTGAAATTAAATATTAAAAATTCGCAAAAATCAGAAATAAGTAAATAATTTAAATAATCATAAATCTATCACATTGGGCTCATTATACGTGGAATTTATTAAAATTTCGAACGCTTGTTTTAAAAATTATTCTATCTCATTTTGTTCTGAAATATCATTCGACAAGTGAGTGCATGTTTTTAATCACTCGTTTTTTAAGTGTCCTCATACTTCTAGCCGGTACTGTATATTGTATGTACATCTCTTAATGAGTAATATCGATTGAGCATCTTTAATATAATGTTTACGTGGTTTAATTCCAGTGTGATTTATACTTTCTTAAAATGTGCTCAAGAAATATTTATGTTCATTTGAGTCTTGTAAATTTTTCAAACAACCTGCGATTGGTCTTTAATCTTTAATTTGACACGTAAGTAAGATCTCTTTTACAATATTAAACTACCTTTTAAATTTTAATTTTAATTGAAATATTTTATATAAAAAAAACACAATTTCATCTAAACCGATATACGTTTCAATTTAGTGAATACTGAAACGCTATAATAAACGGGATATATCGATTCAGGGATTGTTAAAGAAACAAAGAAAGTTTTACGAATAAATTGGCATGGGGTCAGTGTCAGAATACCGTGACTACTTTGAAATAGTTGAAATACCCATTGTAACAGGAATGGTCTTTGTTCATGTTGTTATCCCTTGTTCTCTTATTAAAACATGCGCAGTTTGCAAAGAGTTCGTCGTAACTGTTCCAATGCTATTGAGAAAGTGGAGGCAAAAATAGCTTGTTTTTTAAGGTCGGCGTGCTTAATTGCTTAGAACAACGGCCATGTTCTAAAATCACTTTGAAAAAATCTTTAATATTCATATTATAATACGCCGCAGTGTCATATGCATATATGTCCCACAATATATAATACAATATGATGAATTGAATTTTGCATAAAGGATGATAAATGCGTAAAAATCACGAGGCAATTTCGGCATGCGGATTAACAAAATGGTAGGAATTAAATGTGTCAACTTTTACTCTCGAAACAAATGAACATTCCCGCCTTCATGTTCGGATGATTTCGCTTATCTTCTCTAATTATCTTCGAAACTGGACTGAACTGCATCAAGCATGAACTGACGTTCTATTATGATGATGACCCTCGAGGTCTTTGCGTAAGAGTATATTACATATGCTGCCCTGTTTGTATTTAATGATCCAGAATGAGATAAACGTCGAGATTAGAAGGTCAAACACAGAACCGAGCACAGAACTCTTCTGCTTCCCATAAAGAAAACTAACTCTACATACAGTAGAGATGCAGTAGTAATTCACGGGATCGATATAGGATCCTCGGATAAGGTAGACACGATCTATCAGCATCACACGAGTTTTTAAGGTCGCAGATAAGGAAAGGAGAACCGTTATTTTTACCTTGTAAGGTCCCGTACGCTTCGTCGATCAAGACATCTCACTCAGACTGGCCTTCGAATCGGGTTTTCGACTTGAAACTTAACCGTGAGACTTGCGACTCTTCTTGTAATCTTTTATACTTGGAGATTTCTTATGGTTTTTCAGTTTTTCTACGATTGCGGTGGGTTAGGTCTGGCTATGGTCACCAGGGATCAGAATTGCGAGGGTGGACGACGTTTTATCTTTTCCCGCCAGGTACTCCGAGCGCAAGCCGTGCTATCCGAAACGCAAGGCGACGATGCCGGGCCCAAGTCTTGTCTACAAGGAGATATGTGGCAACGCGGTACCCTTGTCAGGCCAGCTACAGTCAGTACTGAAAACATTTCATCTGGAGTTCTTTCATGCTCGACGTCCAAGATTCAAGATCGAAGAAGAAGAGTGTTCCGTCTGTAGTCTATATCTATCCATACTTACTACTTCGTAATCACGCTTTCCACTGAAGACGTTACTCGTTAATTAGTACACTTTTTGTTAAACAGCGAAAGTAATGAGCGACGGTTTCTGACCTCTACAACTTGGGTCATGTCGAGACGATAAATCATGTATTTAACTCATTGCTATTGGAGTAATCCTGTGTCTACATCTACTACTAGAGACAGCGTATTTATATAATTTTTTTATAAACGGCCCTAACAATTACGTACTTTCTATAACAATTTATCGCAGTAGTAATGGTATGTAGTATAACTATAACACGAGATGCCAGTATAAAAAAAATACTGGTCTAAGCAAATATTACCAAATTCAAACTCAAACCTTCCATAATGTAAAAAGTCGAGGCTTGAAAAATTAAACAATCTCCAAATTAATAAAAATCATTTCAAATGGTATAGTTTTAAAGTGGAAGCCATCAAAATTGAATAATTGTTATTTCAAGGGCTCAAACCCAAAAATAATTAAAATTGAACATTTTCAAAACACAACAATTTTACATTTAGGGCAATTAAAAGTTAACAGATTGAAGACAATTTTAATGCAATTTCATTGTTTTTTTTTTATGAAAGATAATAAAATTCTGCACAGAGCTGCTACAGCCGACTATTTAAAAAGATATGTTGTATTTTTGCTATTCAATAAACAAAAATGTTAATATTTAAATAGATTTTGACAAATTAACAGAAGCACAACAACAAAAGCACCATTTGGCTATTTTTCGACTTACAAAATTCATTCACTTAACCTAATCAACTACACTTAAATAAACCATTTTCAAACTTAGTTCCAACTACATATGAAGATGTTCTCATTAGAGATGTGTAGTGGTTTGTTCGAATTTTCAATACAAATTTAGACACGCTTGGAACATTGGATGTTTCGAAATACAAAAATGTAATGTTCCAAGCGTGTCTAAATTTGTATTAAAAATTCGAATAAACGACTGCACACCTCCAGTTCTCATATTAAATTTTCTGAATCTATCAGGACTACTTATGGCTCGGACATAGATTATACTATATGTATTTATTATATTATGCAAATATATTCATGCGGTCCAAAATATACTTTTGCCCAAGGTCGCTTCTAGCGTTCAAAGTTGCTCCATGATAGACCGGTCGAATCCAAAACAATGTGTCACGATTGATGAACTGAGGGCACTGATCTCGATTCGTTCTCCCTTAATCCCGAATGCGGGTTACACATCTATTCTTCGAAGTTTGAAGTATGCCTTCTAGGCGTATTCAATTTCACGCAGGCTTTCGCTCTCACCTCTAATAGTCTAATCTTTGGTTTTTCATACTAGTGGGTGCGACCTTGAAAAGGCATCGGTCTTTGTCCGACGCTGCCACAAAGAACCACCGAAATGTCGAAGTGAAGGTTCAACGAATGCATAAGGGACTTGTTGGCAGAAACTATCAGGGAATGCATGCCCATGTGTGTTCTTCGTACACATGTGCGGCGCACCCTAAACTCCGGCTCCATCACCCCATGAATAATACTATATACTTTATAGTATATACCTTTGCCTGTGCTACAGACGGTGCTTGTAGATTTAGACAAAGAAACTTAATAGTCCAGGCATTATAGTAGTATTACCTTTCATATACTGTTATTGGCAGTATTTTGGGGGGAAAAGGTGTGGGACGTGATGTTGAACAAGAATCCAAAATCGGATAAATAATTTTGAAGTTATTGCAAAAAAACAATCAAAATTAGCTATTTGTTTATTAACAAATATCTATTGTAAATAGCAAAATAATGATTCCAAATGTGATGTAAACTGTGCATTTTGATGAGATGAAAATACGGTCAAAATTGCAAAAAAAAAATATTAAAAACTTTATCTGTACAAGCTATTGTTATGTAATATAACTTTTTTTTTTAAATTAATTTCTATCGATTGGGAGTATCGCACAGTTCTGGTCATGGTCTTGTTTTTTTCGTTGAGAATTCTAGTTTAATGTAGACTTATCTACCTGATTATTTTTTAATTTTGAATTGTTTAAAAATAGCTTCAATCTACATGCTACAATTGACTTAATTAACAAAAATAATATCTTTCGATGTAAACGCGATTATTGTTATTGATCAATACCATCATAGAGTTTGAATTTTCTGACGAATTTAAAAAAAAAATCAATTTGCTAAGTGCAATAGGAGCAAAGATAGGATTTTTTTACAAAAAATCCCACGCCTATAATTATTTACTTTTTGCGACGCGGTTGTCATCAGCCTCTCAAGCGAGAGTTAAGGTTACATTAAAAAAAATCACTACTTTGGTAGTATTAATACAACACCCTTGAATTCCCCGTCAAACGCGAGATGAAATTGCGGCGCTGGACCAGACCTCGTGGCCCGGTGGTGGGGGGAGAGAGATGAGAGGCTGTCTTCGTGCTGCAGGAAAAGTTGTCGCGCGCCTTCAAATTGAAACCCAGAAAAAATTTCGCATTTTCTAAGCAACTAGTGAACCAAATTTCTTCATTTTTTTTAATTTAGGGTAGCTTGAAAAAATATTAACTTTTGCGTTAACAATTTCCCCAAAAAAGCATTATCTACTACTGCAATTTTAACGCCTGTTATTTCAGTCAGTATTTTACAATGTTTACAAATGTTTTCCGTATTTTCTATAAGCAGCTGTTATTATTTTATAATTGATCAATATTTGTCATGATATAAGGTTCTGTAACAATTTAATTTTGATTCAAATTAGTTATTTTCTACTACTAACAGGTAAAAAAATGGTTGTACTACAATTGAGATTTTTTTTTTCCTTTTTATTATGTATTATAAATAGAAAATTTGTCATTATTATTTTCAAAATAATTTATTTATTGTACATTATTCACTTTGTTAATATATATGTTACAAAGGCAATAGTTATTTACAACGGTAGACAACGGTAGAGTTACAATTTTTAAACATGCTCAGTATACTTAAGTTAATTTCAACTAATTTTTTTTCTCTTTTCTTCTGTTGGACAATCAAGCTCATCGTCGTCTTCCTCAACATTTTCAACAGGGCAATAAGTATCCGAATCTTGATCTTCTTCAATGAATTCATTTACAGAGTTCGTAATTACTTGATCGATTGTTTCATCTATCTCATTGAAAGTATCATCGTTTATAACAATGGTTTCAACGTTTGAGCAAGTTTGTCCGTGACAACCGGAGCACAACTCTGTACAAAGCATTCCATGTTTTCTACAGCTGCAGATTTGGGTATTACATCCAGTCTTGCAACCACAACTGATTATGTTTAACAACTCGTCCGGAATTAATGAAGCATCAGTCATTTTTGGTTTTAAACCGTCAGCAGACATTCGCCAACCCCATTCAGTAGCGTCCTTTGTATTTCCGAGCCATGTTTGAACTTGGTGGTAAGCTCGAAAACAATGTTGTCGAGCTGCACCTTCTGTAGATGGTAAAGCTTCCAACTTCATAGTGGTTGCTTTAAGAGTAGCTGCGAAATATTTATTATACCGTAAGTCATTTAACGTAGTTCCAGTCACGGGTTCACCGTAAATCACACGAATAATCTTTATACCATTCTCATACAACTTTTCTTTATCTGCATTCACATCGTAATATACTTCAGCTAACGTTCCCAGGTCAGAATTAGTATTAAAAGCTGAAGCGAGTTTCAATTTTCCGCGATTAAAAAAGCAAGCAGTCGTATCACATCCTGTCATTGCATGAAGAAACAGTATTGATTTTTGCAAGGAAGAATTTTTCAAACTTGATGGGCTGTAGAATTGTTGTGGAACTTTTCCTTTAGATGGCTTGAGGAGTATAATTCTACTATTTTCTTGTGAAAGATGTGTTAAAATAACTAACAGATCAATATCTTCACCGACGGCTACTACATACCTATCCTCCGAACGAAGTTCCATAGCCGTATTGATAATGAGCGTATCCGCATCTTCTTCTGCTATTTTTGTTTGAATGTTTTGCTTGCTGAATTCGTCACATAGCATATCAATTAGCTTTTCCTTATTATTCTCATTAGACAAAAATTTACCTTGAGTAAAAAGTGCTACTGAATTCATATTTATTTCATAATCACAAGATAAGTTTTTGTTTTTACGGCGAAGACGTTCAGAAGTTTTGGTGCTTGTTTTCGTAGCTTCTTCCGGGTATCCATCGAAAATAACATGGCAATTTCTGGAGTAATGATTTATAATATAATCAACATATTTCTTGCAAATGACTTGCACTGCACTTCCATTAGCCCAAACTACTCGATGAAGTAAAAATCCACCATCAATGACATAAACGCAACCGTTATCGTTCTCGCAAGGTAAATCATCAGTGCCTGTATACAGTTGTAGAAAATCTGCTTTATTAGTCTTACGGAGCCCTGTTTCAGTGAATATTACTGGTGCAAAAGGTGCAAGCTCGTGGCATAAGTGAGTTTTCATTTCATCTTTGCTATTGATACGCGCAAGAATTCGATGATAGATCATCATGGGACCAATTGCTACGGTTTGTTGACCTACTTTTACGGAACAAGTGGCTGCTTTGAGCGATTTTACTTTGTTTTTTCTCGTCATTTCCATTAGTCCAAAACTTTTTCCCGCCATGTCATTAACTGCTTTAGTGCCAATTTCAAAAGCCATATGACAGTTGATTGATGCATCGCCGACAATTCCGGTAGCAATAGAGATGAGTTTTGGAGTCTCTGGGAATGGATTGTGACTCTGGAAAAATGTTTCCATTTTTTGCATGTCAACAGCATCTCGCTTCATTCTAGCCTCTGAGATATCAATCTGTTGCTCAGACGTTTCATAATGAACATTTGTAAAATCTTCTATTCGATCAATAACGTCAACGAGGGCTACCGATGAAATAATCCACCTGATTAAAACAGTTTCAGTGATTCCTCGACCTCTCGTCATGCCTCCTGGCGACTTGAATGGCCGCATGAGCGATTGCTCGATTGTCATGTCTGACCAGATCCCCGATCGAAATTTATCGGTTCTTCTTATAGTGAAGAAAGCATCTTCCGGTCCTCTCCGCCTCAACAAACTGCTTTAGGACTTCCACCATGTGAATGTACTGTATCCATAATGCAGCTGTTGGCCCGTTGTTTCGTAATTTCTCCAATACATCTCTGCACTTTTGGAGAATAACTTGAAACTCATCTGGACGCACAATAAAGTGCCAAATGTCTTGGCAAATTGCATTTAAAGCGTCTTTCAACAATGACTCTTCCTCTGGAGTAAAATCCACATAATCGAGCGCGACATTTACCACAGCACTCCCCGTAGTAACAAGACCACGATAGCAGCGAGCCCATGCGTGTCCAGTTAATGCTTTTACTGCGGAATTTTCAGCAAAAATTTGCAAAAATGCTTCTTTTAATCCGCTGCCATCCATTATAACTCCGATCGAGCCTGCATACGACATCGCTGTGTGAAATCCTCCCAGTCTGAGAATAACTGAACTTACTTTATACCACAAATCAGTACCTTTTAGGCAGGCCATAATCTCTATGGCTTTTTGGTAAGAAGGTAGATCGAACGTAACAAAAGTATGCTTTTGACCACGAGCTTTACACCGCGCGTCAGCCTCCAGTAAAACGGTAAAAATAGAATCATATTTAGTGATCGGTTCGATAAGAAATGGCAAAGGAATAATTTTTGACAAGTGGTATGGTTTTTCATCGGCACACAGTTCCATGAAACCGTTCCAGCCAGCGGTTTCGTTAGGCTTCATTTTTTTCCATAAAACCATAAACACTCTTTAATTGTCATAACCGGATATTTTGGTACTGGATTTTTAGTATTTACATCTTCGAATATAACTGCATTCAGACCTTCAACTTTTTTTTTGGCATACTTTTTTAATGACAGAAAACCGAAATTCTCCGTACTGCAGGACCGAGACTTTGATTTCAATCGCTCTATAACTTTGTCGACCACTATGTCTTTTGCCGGCGTAGCAAGATTGCAATAGATTTAAGGAAATATGTTTTTAATCACGCACAGTTATATGTTGCTTTAGCAAGAGTGCGTTCATTTGATTCCATTAAATTTTATTTAGGAAATCAGAAACATTGTTACACTATAAAAAAAATTTTGTTTATAATGAAATTTTAGAATGATTAATAATATTATATTAAATTTCAAATGTTTATTGAAATGTAAGAAATATAAATTTTAAAGTTTGAATGTTGGAAAATTGATATCAAATATGATATTTATTATTAGTGAATAATACCTTATATTAATTTTTTTCAGATATTAAAATGTAACTTGATCATTCGTTATTTAAAAAGCGAGACTGAATATTACAAGCACTAATGGACAAAGTGATTTTAGAATTGTGCCCGTTTCAACATTTTTTATGGTTATTCAAGCGTCAATGTATATATATCATTATGTTTTTTATCTCATTTTAAAGACAATATTTTTCAATTTCATTTATAGATAAAAAGAGTAGTATGTTTTCGATAAAATTTTTTAATTGACTCTATATTTTAAGCGGAACGTTAATAAAAGTTCATGAAGAATTTGAAAAGTTATAAATTGAAACAATGTAAATAAATTAGAATAAGTTTATTTATATTCTACAATTCTCCATTGAAATTATCTAAATATATAATATATAAATTATATCCAATTATCTTTTGAAAATTTATTGATGTAATTTAATATTGTGTCAAATTTTAATTTTTTTAAATTTCAATTAACCATTGCAAAAATTATAACCTAATTTATCTTGAATAATCAAAAAGGTGATTAATAAATTAAAATTGTCAAATAATTTGTTCATGTAATATAATATTATATAATATTAAATTTGTTAAATTTTACAAATTTTTTATTTCAAAATTTTGTATTGCAATAATGAGAAATAATTTAATCAGCTTTTATGGAAATAAAAGATTCTTATCAAATAAAATTAAAATTTTACATAGTAATTTATAAATATTTATCAATAAATCATTATTAAATAATAAAAATATGTTAGAAATAATAATATATATTAAATCGTAAAAAAATATTAATATTTAATTTCATTAATAACATTTATAATACTCAGTATTAGGATTATTGTATAAAGCAACTATGTATTATTTTTTTATTTATTGAGAATAGGAGATAGTTGTAAAAATTAAAATTTTTACACATGATCTATGTCATATGCGTCAAATTTATATTCGTGTGTGCTTGTATATTGTTCGATTAGGAATAAGCCATTTAAAAAATAAAATTTATAAACAAGTACGAAACGAAATGTTTTCTGCAGTGGTTTAATTAAAAGATGAATTGTGACTTGCGATATAGAGATGCTTTATCATAAGAATTAAGAAAAAGAAGGATGTGCATATATTAAAATTGGCAACTTTTGGAGATATGTCTAAATTCTTTATACATAAATACATTGTATTAAGAATATTTAAATTATGTCTTCCGAATGAACAAATTTATTTTATTTTAGAATAAAATCCTACGAAAAAGGAATAATTTTGGAAGTTTATTCATTTCCGATTCGAATTAAAAATAAAAATTAAAAATAATATATATAAATAGTTTAATAATATATTATTAAAATGTGAAAAAATAAAAGAAACTTCGGCTTTGCAACAGAAAACATGCTTCTTCTAACGATTATATTATACTCGAAATGAATGCTCTTGAAAAATTATAATTTTTGTCGTAGTATAGTTTAAGGTAAAATGAAATAAATTATTTATTTATTCTAGAAATATCATTTGAATATTCTTAATATAATGTATGCATCTATGAAGAATGTAAACATAGCTAAAAAACCTAAAAACAATACTTACCATTTTTATTGTAGATCCATCGTTTTCTTAATTTTTATAATAAAGCATCACGAAGTCGTAATCTAAAATTAATATTTTCGCTGAAGTACAGATTTCGTTTGTATTATTTTATAACTTATATTTTTTAAAGTGACAGTTTTTAATCGAACATTACACAACCAGAAAAATAAAGTTTCGTATTTGATAAATAAGTACCATCTCAACCATCGCAAAAAAAGGGAGGTTATGTTAACCACGTTTCTCACTTACCTGTAAAAATTAAAATCTATTTTGCGAAAAAATTAAACAACACATTAAAAATATCATTTATAATTTTTATTACCATTTCATATCAGTTCCCTTTTTTATATAATAAAATATATTTAGTTTTTACTTAACTTCAAAATATGAGGGTATGTGATTTACAGCGCCCTCAGCGGCAGAAAACAAACCCATTGTATAATTTTTATTATTATTAATTATTCATACTTAATGACTATATTTAATTATGATTATTTAAAACCATCGAATATCACTAATATAATTTAAAATATTTTCAGATATTTTTAAAAATTATTATTATTACATCATTAAGCCGTTTCCCTTTCGGGGTAGGCGTGAATTGCTCGGTGGTAAAGTAGTGATGTGT